>JBBPUG010000022.1:0-96859 GCA_038094535.1 Tubosaeta aff. alveolata
CACACTACCAAGAACTTGTGCCTCCTCTCTATAGTTCTCTATTATCACTGTATTTCCCACTATCCTCTGGTGTTTCTAGTCTGTTCTAGTTCTGTTAAAAGTTAGGATATTAACAAAGAAAAAGTGCTGTCTAAGTTGTCTTGCTGATGTACATATATCCACCAAAATACTAGGTTCAGAACTGGTTCGAACCAGTTCTCAAAAATTTGAGAGCAGCCGAACCTGAACCTGAACCTAGTGACCATCCCCTGAACCTGAACCTGAACTGAACCTGAACCTGCAGGTTCAGTTCAGAGGTTCAGGTTCGAACCTTAGGTTCTGGACTGAACTTTGGCAGCCCTAGATGCATGCTGGTAAAGCAGATCAGATGAGAAACAGTATGAGACATACTTCTATGATGAACAACAGCCTCCAGTTTGTGATGGATGACTTGATATGCTGAATTCCATAAGCAAGGAGACCACCAAATGCACCAGCAATGGTGGCAAAACTAAACCAGGAAGCAATCCGTGTGGCATATTCGTCTTTCGTATAATAGAACACTTGTAAAAGATGCCATACTATTGGTGCAAAGGCCCCAGCAATAGCAGGAGGACGCACATAGATAGAGTACAACCGAGGGCCCGAATGCTACCTCAAATACGCCAAGACATAAACATGCGATCAGAAGGCTCTCGAAATTGTATGTGGCTGCCTGAAGCGCACTCTATGATTAGTATATTGTGCGAGATTCCAGACTACGACTTGCCATAAAGGTGGAGCATAGACCCCATAAGATGGTTGAACCACCAATCCACAAACGAGGATCATAACACTTGGAGAGAACAGTCCATGGTACTTGGCATAGAATCTGACCGCGTCACTATGGACTCGTAGGGTGGTGCACTGACATACATAGGGTATGAAAAGACTGCAACGAGCCAATCAAAGAGGGCACCAGCGGGATCTCCGCCAAGTATGTCTTCGGGTAAACCTTGAAGACGTGCGTTTCCCAAGTTTGAACGATCGAGGCCTGGCCCGACAGCAGTTAGTCAAACGGGACAGGATCGACTCAGCTTCCTTACATGCGAACAAGTAAAGGGCACACATGGTAGGCAGTATCCTTCTGTCTATTTTGCGCAACAGTCTCCTTTCCAGTGTATTTGAGCATCCAGGTAGGATGAATAATTCATCTTCGCCGTCCTCGTGAGCGAGATGAGCTATGTCTTCTTCTGAGAGCAACGGGATGACGTCCGAACTGGCGCACATTCCAGTACACCTTAGTAGGTGGTGTTGAGTCAAAATAAGGATTAATTTGTACATTGTACAGAGACCAAATATCGATGAAAAATCCGAATCCACGCCTGTATGGATGCATCCAAGGAGGTATCACACTATACGCCATACTTCTCGCTCACATTCATCCTTCCTCATTCCCCCACACCTCAAGGCAGATACCGGAATGCAGGGGCCTGATTGAAGAACACAATAAGCGATAACAAGTGGACCAGGAAGGGGACAGCACCTTGTCTGCCAGCTCGGACGTGTCCACTGGCGCGTCCGGATCGGGTCTACCAAATGCCTTGTTTCGACGTGAATTTTCCACCCGGTACGAGATCTGGATGGATATTGCATACCGACATGATGAGAATCGGGCATAGAGAAAAGAATGAGACGTACGGTAAGTAGCAGCGCGGACAGCGCGGCAACGAACAAGAGCGCACCCGATACTAGCGCGCGTCAGCTACTTATTAGTGTTAATACAAAAGATGCTTACCTCCAAATCCGCGTCTATGTCCATTGTCAAAGTCAGTCCCAAAAACGTATCGAGAGAGACGAGAACGTACGCGTATGTGGGCCCTTCGGTCAGAGGGTATAGATGTGATCCTAGAATACTCCCCCCCTGTCCGATCGCTCCGAAGAGGGGCATGCCCGCTGCCCGCTTCGTTTCTGATCCGAGGTTATGCGTGACTGGGGGAAGAGTCAGTACCAGTCCTTGTACATGGACGGCACCACTCACACCAAGCGAGAACGAGACCGAGGCTGGCATACGTGCCGGCGGCGACACAAAATGTGGCGAAATACCGTACATGAATGTGAGACTGCGTCACACCGAGAAGGATCCTGCAGCCGGCGATGAGGACAGCACGAGTAAACCAGTTAAGACACGGACATATAACCAATCGCTCCTAGGGTACACCCACACACAATCAGCAGTCCTCGGCTCTGGATTCTATCCGAGGTATACGATGCAACCATCAAGATCAGACCGGCTACTGCATACGGCGGGACGGTCATGAGTTGTGATATAGCAGCGGCTGAAAATAACAAGCGGACGTGGCTGATTAGCTTGTTTGAAAATAGTATTCAAATGAACCCACAATGTCCCATTGTCTCGATGATCGTGGGTAAAAACGCCGATAAAGAGCCGAGTGCACAGTTTAGACCAAAATAAATAACGCCAGCGATATAGATCTGATACCAAGGTGAGCCGCGACCGGTTGAGTTGTGAAGAAAAACTTACCCTCCAGTCTAGGATGGCTGCGATTACATGTCCTGAAATTCAAACGTGTCACGCAAAGGACTTGCAAATGACGGCAGACATACTCTTGTTCACGACCGCTCCAAGGTCGCCACTTGTCCCTCTATTCATACGCTCTATTGCTAACTTACGCTCTGCATGTGTTAGAAAGTCGGTAGACTCGGGCCGGCCGGGTAAGTAAAACAAGCATAATACCCCAAGTAGGAGAGTGGGAACGCCCTGCCGATGCATATTGGTAAGCGGATCGAGCGGGAAACGGAGGCGTACTTCTATGATGAACAAGAGCCTCCAGTTTGCAATGGATATTTTAACATGCTGGATTCCATAGGCGAGGAGGCCGCCGAATGCACCAGCAACGGCGGCAAAACCAAACCAAGAAGCGACTCGTATGCCATATTCTGCTTTGGTATAGTAGAATGCTTGGAAGACAGCGTGTCGGTGTTTAGGCCCGAGTAGTAACGGAGAGACGCACATAGATAGAGTACGACCGATGGTCCGAATCCCGCTTCAAACACCCCAAGACCCAAACGTGAGATCAGAAGGCTTTCAAAGTTATTCGCGATAGACTGTGGCATAGTCAGCCCGATAGCTGTGCGATGTGCCTGACAACGACTTGCCATAGAAGTGGAGCATAGACCCCATAGGACGGCTGAGCCACCAATCCACAAGCGAGGATTATAATATTTGGAGAGAACAGTCCATGGTACTTGGCACAAAATCTGACCACGATGGGTCAGTATGAGTGGCAGAAAGCAGGTAGCGATGGGGACCGACATAGGGTATGAAGAAGATCGCAACCAGCCAATCAAAGAGGACGCCCGTGGGGTCCCCGCCGAGCACATCGTCAGGCAGACCCTGAAGGCGTGCGTTTCCCAAGTTAGAACGATCGAGGTCTGGGTAGACGGAGTTAGTCTGATGGGGCACGGGCGAGCGGGCTGCCTCTCACATGCAAAGAGGTAGAGAACGCAAGTGATGGGCAAGATCCTTCCGTCTAGCTTGCGCAACAGTCTCTTTTCGAGGGTGATTGGATCGAGTGGTATGAGTGGGTCATCTTCGCCGCTCTCGTGAGCAAGATAAACTGAGACCTCGTCTGAGGGCAAATCTGCTGCTTTGGAGTGCATTTCAGTGCTGCAAGGCTGAGCGACTGGGCGCACTTTAAGGGCTTCTGACCAAGTTCCGGTGACCCCACCGCGCCCGTCGAGAGCCGAATAGGCACACAATGTCACTCGGCAACAATCCCTCTCATATGACTGGCTGGGCCGGAACAAGGCCAGTATTGCCATCTCGGACTTTCGGAAATCTAAATGGTTACATGGACCCATCTACTTGATGAAAGCTCCAGACAGAGCTGGACTCGCCTCAAAAATCTACCGTCAATGCGCCGCGCGGGTCCAACAGACGCTCAAGCTTGCTCGACCCATGTGAATGTACCAATAGAGCATGCGAGGCGACGTTTATGGGCAATTTCCCATCTCACGTGTTTCCGCCCAGCTAACTACGATTAGCGTCATCGAGGAGCATGTCCAAAAGTTGAATTCAGTCAAGTATCATGACCTTTTTCCTCATGATGGCCCTGTTCCCAGATGTTCAGAAGAAGGCGCAGACACAGATCGGCGTATTTATTGACGAGGGCAGACTGCGAGATCGGCCATCGTTACCCTTCATCGGTGCGCTTTCGCGCGAAACGCTGCGACATACAAAATCCTGTCGCACCGCTTTGTGAGCTGAGCCTCACCGTTCAGTCTCATAGCATTGGATTGGCTATTCCGCATATGGCGACGGACGTGGAGGCAAGGATGCGTTCTGACATCGCTATCGTACGCGCACATACGACGGCCAATGGTTTCCAGGTGCCCTCGTCGTCTCAAACCTGTGGTATGCTCCCTTTCTTGCCCATTGTCCCCCTGAACGTTTTCTGAACGACGACGGCACCCTCAAGCCGGACGGCGCGCACACATCGCGTTCGGGTTCGACCGCCGCATATGCGTGGGCCGGCACTTTACGGACTCGTCCGTATGGATCGCGACCGCTGGCGGTGTTTACGCTGACCGAGGCACGGACGGGGGGTACCGGTGGTTCCAAAATTTATGAGCGGTCTCGTGGTGCGGGTAGCTTCGTTTTCTCTTCCTTTTTGTTCCGTTTTATGGAACTAACGAGGTGTTTGTCTGCGCGGTAGAAAACCACTTCCGTTTCCCTGCCAAGTCGTGCCAAGGATGCAAGATATGGATGAGAGGGTGCCGGAACAGATGGTTCGTGCGGACATCAAATCATCTCAAGTTTACACCTGCAGCAAATGAGAACTGCTACTGAGTTGAAAGCTTCTTTCCAATGATTATTGGATGTATCGTCCACAGGTCGATGAAATTTGGCACCATATCCAGATCTCGACCGCTCGAAGCATAAGGTGTATCCTTGGGTCGTGGCGGGGCAGCAAGAGTGTTCAAGGATGGCAACACCTTATAGAGTTGCGCAAGACGGGATTGAATGACAGACTGGTTTATTGGTTCTCACTGGCCGCAGCAATAAAGGAATGATTGTGTACAAAGAGTATGAGTCATTGCTAGGATAACGACACATCGTTTTTCTGGTCGTGGACTGCAAGGACTATGTATGCCAAAATCGTGAAGAGGGTACTGATTCAAATGACATTAGTTGATTAGCGAGTCCGTGTAGGCGGTCGTGGCAAAGCCAATTCGTTTGTGTTTTGTGTCCCAAACACTGTAGAAACGTTGCCTAAAGCGGGGTGCTTCAGAACCAACGATCATCTCAGAACAAAAGGGTGGGACGCACAGGAGGGAATATCCATCAATAAAGCCGATGGGAAGGTCAGGCATATACCCCAAGTCACCGACGATGAGGTAGATCGCACTTGCGTTTCCCCCCATGGCAGTGTTGAGGGACCGAGGCCAAATTTGCCCGTCAGGCGTGAGGTCCAAGTTCACACCTCCAATATGGAACGATAACGATTTTAAGTTAGCGTACTGGGAGGTATTTATGGCGAGCAGGCCGGTAGCATCGTCCATGACTGCACCCGTTGCGTCCTGATATTTCTGGAATGCTTCTGTAGGTAACATTTTGGAGCAGAGTCCATCTAATCCGGATGGACACTTACCCCTAGCAAACAAAATGAGGGTGGTGCCAGTGTCAACAACACCAATGGAGTCAGACATGATGGTCTGGTCCCCATAGCCGACCGACTGTTTGACACCCCAAAACCTCGATGCGGGATAGGCGTCCGTGAGCGGGACGTACTTGATAGGGCTAGAAATGACACTTTCATCATAACCGCCAAACGTGAGCCTCCCATTGCTGTCCAGCGCGGCGGACGGTTCGAAGTACAACCCAAACATTTTTTCCGAGATTTTTCTTTGCGAAAAAAGATTGTCTACAACCGTAGGCACCACAGCGGTATTGGACACGGTGTCCAAAGTTAGGTCAGTCGGCCCAATCCCAAGAATACCATCAGGACCTCCGAGACTTCCATTGACCCTGGTGGCCGCGCCGATGGATTGCTTCCTGATCACTAGCTCGGGGGAAAGCGTGACGGTATCAAGATACTCTTCTCCAGTGACATTTGCACTATAGACCAAGTTCTTTGATCATCCTCAACCTGGCACAAAGAATGCGGGCGTTGAACACGCACAAAGCTGTTACCAGTGGCGACACTGGTCTTTGTCCGGATGTACGGTTTATTTTCATTCGCTCCCACCCACGTGTTGGAGCTTCCAGTATCGATTAGAAGAGAATCTACAGTCAGTCAGTTCTCTTATTCATAATGGAAGCGGATTGACACACAATTCCGTTGTGGTTCTCCGACGCCTACCCGTGCGGTATAGACAAAGAGATCGTTGGAAATGGTGATAGAGGGATCGCCATGTTTGGCAAGAGAATTCGTCTGTATCATGGCTTGGACGCGCATGCGATCCCTATCGCGAAGGGTACGATCGTCAGCAGAATTCAGGTTCATCCTCGTCGCAAAGTGGAGAGTGCCCTTTTTGTCGTCATGATGGATCAACGAACTCGCGTCCGCAACAGACGACGTGACAAATATTAAAGAGAGGAGAGTTCCGGGGAGCATGGGGGTTCGCAAGTTGAAGTGTCCGGGGATTCCACGCATGACCTCTTATATCTGTCGGCCCATGGCGTCCGAGATGTCTTTAACTTCGCGCTCTGTAAATACTGAGTTCCCGGCTTTGAGGCGTTGACTCAGTAGGGACTACCAGACTAGTTTCATCAGGACGCCAAGGTGAGTGGAAAGATTTGGGATCAATCTGAAGGAAAGCAAGTGTTTAATACGAAGAAGCTGACATGAACTCGGCGCCTTCACCTGCCATACCGCCCTTACTCGAAATTCAAACCTGTCTTTGACATCCGCATTCGAGCATTCGATGAACCATGTGACGATGAGTCGATTCTGCCGGAACGGTGTGGCAGTTGTCATGGCTGTGTGACATTTAAGAATGCTGAAACGAGAAACTTAAAGCAACATACCTTGTACTACGAACGGCGCCCTCCGAGCCGGTGTCAGGCTGGTTAATTATCAGATCGGTCTCCGCGGGCCTCTCGGATGAAGAGCCCATTATCCATCGTGTGGTTGAGAAACCTATCAGCGACAGGATTGGCGATGTTCATACTATACACTGTAGTACAAATGCTGTAACTTAATGAGAAATGCCATGAGTTTCCGATTGATTGGGTGGCAGTGAAGTTCGAGATGTATTTATTACGTAATGGAATCCGATCTTCGAACTGAGTGTGTGGCTGTGCAAACCCGAACAAGTTGTCGCGATGGATCCCAGGATAAGCAAACCCAGATTGCCCAAGGCGTACACCGAAGAACAACTCGTCTTCCTCAAAAGCCACATCAGTGGGTTCGAAACGAGAACTAGAGGCCATGTAAGAGGCGACGCAAAGAAATTCGCTCTCGACAGAGCCAGCGAGTTTCTCGTCCGCTTTGGTCTCCCACCAGACCTACAAGGCCTCGACGAAGCAGAACCCCGGTTCCGTGAGGTGAGTGGGCGAGGACTCACCACCATCGTTGTAACCAATATTATACTAGCAAATATACAACTGGTACAAAAACACCGTCGGGCGTGCCAGGCGGAAGCTCGAGGGCCGCACACGGCCAAAGAGACCGTCCGACAAAGGTGCGTCACAACCAGCCCGTCTGACAATCACTCACCTTCCCGCCCAGGGAGCAGCATCTCGTGGACGCCGACCATCGCCACCCCCTTCGCCTCGCCCGCGGAAACACCCGATCCAACATCTCATTCGCATACGCAAGCCACCCAACAACAGCCGCAGCCTGCCCCGTCTAGCCAACAACTTCAATTCACCTTTTCAACCCCCGTGCCCGTCCCTGTGCAGGGCACTTCTGCGAGCCCGATTACTCTCAGCGTGACTCTATCCGCCCTCCGCGACGCGTTCATCACCAATGCGATCGACTCACATACACTCTCGTCCCTCATCCAGTCTTACGTCCTTGCGCACCCATCGCCCACCCCGCTTACACCCGCTATACATGCCCTGTTTGATGCCGCCTCGTCCGTCCTCTCTTCTGCGTCGATTGCGTCGACTACATCAACCGCCCCACCTGCGTCCGCCTCCAGCACGGTAGCGTCAGCACAGAGCGTAGCGCAAGCGCAGACGGACGTGCCTTGTACACTTCTGCGCCGCTTCCTCGATGCCTGTGCTTTTTTCCCGAATACGCTTGTCCATGCGGAGGTCTCTGGCCCCCTCGCAGGCCCTCGGGCCCTTCAGTCCGCGCTTCGCAAGTCGTCGGTATGGGTTCCCACTAGCGGGAACACGACAGTCGGTTTGAGTGCAGGTGCGGGGGGGCACAGTTCGCTCTCGGACGAGATGGAACGGATTAAGGCGGACAGACAGCGCCGCAAGGATCACGTACAGTGGGCGCAGATGCACGCTGCCGCAATCGAGCTCGGCATCATCAGGGTAGCCAATGGGGTTGTCGCGTCGAACGTGGGGGTTGTTGGCGCTAACGCAAACACGGCTTATCGCCAAGAGTTTGGGTATGCCACATCGTCGAGTGACACGTTTTCGGAGATGATGGCACGTGACGCTGTATGGGAATCGGATGAGGTCGAGTGGGTTGCAGGGATCATTGTGTTACGAGCCCTCATTCGTATGACCGACGTGAGCCGCAAGGCAGAGTGGGACCAACTTACAAGGGCGTACGAGCGGCGATGGAAAGAAATCAAAGATGAGGCACGGCAGGCACTCGTGACTGTGAGTTGTACGTTTCTTGTACTTTGTAGTCGTGGTGTTAATGATATTCCGACAGGAGGTGTTGCTCGGCGCGAGGGATGACCTTATGCGTTTAGACGAGACGCCTGTCACTTAGGCATCCTAGATCATCATTCCTCGTTTGACGACGGACTCGGTCTGGCCGGTGGTATACCTAATTTGAAGTACGCAAATTGCAGGTCCATTAGAGCGTTTCATGGGTTACATTCTTGTTTTTTCTCCATATGTACTAATACCCATGTCATGCAGTCCAGTCGTATGTATGAACTTTTTCGACGACACGACCAGGCTTGATGTTAAATTTGTGACCCCGTTCAATCTGTCTTGTCGTTCAGAAACTTGGCAAGCTTTTTTGCTTGCCTTCCTAACTGCTTGGCGGTTCTTCAGGTTCCGTCACTCCTGCATCCTAGTTGGTTGGGAGGTGTCGAAGCGAGATCGATGGACATTTCAAGCTTGTCTGGTTTTCTGAGGTACTTACAGTAAGTGAACACACATCCAAGCGGCAGTTGAGTGTCGACTGATATTGAGTTGCCCTCTAGATTTCCTTCCAGTTTTCCGGATCGCGATCACGGGCTTGCTATCGCTCGTGACGACCGGCTGTCAAGGAGTTTCAGAGTGGTCGCCCAGTTCCAGCGCCCAAGCTCATTCAAGGAATCGCTGCCCCGTCATGTAAATCAGCGTGCCTCGCGCTAGTATAAACCGAGAATACTCGAATGCTTCCACAGACGTGCACAGAACAGAATTGTTATGACACTCGTCAAAACCCTCCCTTCTCTGTTTTTATCCGGCTGTCTGCTGTAGACGCGAATCAATTGTCCATCGCGGCAGCGGAAAGGGCGCTCTTCGCATTGCAACCAAGCTGAACCTGGATGGGGGCACAGACGACCATGCTTTTGCTGAGAGGGAACGTGGTCGCGCCCATACCATGCTCAGCAATCATAGAGATGCCTCTACCAGCATTGCCATTGCAGTTCTGACCCACACCACTTTCGTTGACCCCCAAATTACTGTAAGCGGATCTGTTCCCAGAACTCAGAATGCGTGGGCTGACTACTCCAGACACGCCCATGATTGATAGTGGAAGCGCCGACACATGGGTTGGAGCGAATACGAGCATCAACACTAGAAATACTTTCGTGAGTCCGTTACATTTTGTCTAGAACAAGACCTACGGTATCACATATCCTAGAAAGGAGTATCTCGATACTGTCAGGTTTGCTCCTGATTTAGAGATCCGAAATCAATCCCTCGGCGTGACGAGCCTAGCCAGCGATTTCTCTTCAGCGACCCTCTGGTATCCTTGGCCTCGGTCCTGTAGACCTGACCTCAAACGCTGTCGGCAACACCACCACGGTCCCTACAGTAACAGACAATATCTACTTGCAAAGAAGGATCCAGAAGGAGGTGTTTGGGCTATACTTTGCACCTGCCTCAGCATTCGACAGCAGCGGAAAACTTACGTTTGGGGCTACGACGAGTGATGTCGTCGGCGTCTCATGGTGAGCAGATTATCATGTCTAACGCCCCTGGTATTGTTGACAGCGGTACCACCCTTGTCCTGCTCTAAATGGGTGAGTAATGTGTAGCGAGTGATTGGCCTCGCGCTGATATCTTATCTTCAGATGAATTCTAGAAGTATCAGCAAGTAACGGGCGGTATCCCCGACAACACCACTGGCCCCCTCGCGACCCTACCTAGTACGCAAACCTACAGACATCAACACAGCCATTGGAGGCAACGCGAGCGTGATCTACCTCGTAGTCGGTGGATTGATGCCCATACCTTCGCTTCCCATGCTGGATATACGTTGCTGTGCGTCATCTCCCTTGTTTCAATTCGGAGCGATCATTGATGCTTATCACTCTTTAGGGAACACTTATACAGCGCGTATGACATCGAGCAGAAACAAGTCGGCTTTACTACGACCGCCTGCAATTACCCGGAGTATATCATCATGTAACTAGTTGTACGTCTTTCGTACAACAACTAGTCACTGTACTACATTTTATCCAAAAGTCGGTCATTTCTCGCTTCTCATTCAAAATTCCTTTCTCGAATTCTTTAGGTCTACATCATTGTCGTTGTTCAAATCTAAGCAACCTACGGTACATGTCGAAGCAATGAATTAAAAGCATATCGGATTCGGATCCTTTGCCAGTTTCATCCACTACTAGCTTTACCTCGCCTCAACTTCACAATGCACCGCAACGTCAATTACTATGATACTGATGCTTGAGGCCTTGGCTCGACTGTGCCCGCGCTACGGATTTGTAGCTGACATTGAATGTTGAAACCAAACGTAATTTATGAGCACAGAAGCTTGCAGGTTTGGAACCGAGGAAGTTCCGTCCCCGGCTATCGACGCAGATGCCATAAAGTGCGCCGTTCTCGTTCGCTAGCCAGTTTTCGAAGACTAGATGGGTATTGCTCATGACGGTGCCTCTCCTGTGGTCCGAGACGCCTTATTGGCACATCTCATCGACCCGACAAGAAAGTGGTACAATAACAGACGGTGAGTGAGTTCACCACTAGCGCTTTGTCACATTCATCACGTTCTTGCAGACTTATTGTCCTGAATGCTTGGATTGTCCTATTGTGCGTTTCAAAAGCCCGTTCCCGTCTTTCGAACTTTTTTTTTTACAATCTATGATAGCCTCATTACATCTTCGACTACTGGATACGATGGCAGTATGATGAACGGTCTCCAGAGTCTCACTCAGTGGGAGTCCGCGTTCAACTACCCTTCTGGTGGGAAACTCGGCCTGCTCAATGCTATTCAGGTGAGCGCTCTTACACCAGCGTCAGTCATTGCTGACATCACCAATGTCACATAGAACATTGGTGCGTTGGCAGGATATCCGTTTGCACCATATCTGTCCGATGGGGTCGGGCGTCGTCGGGCAGTCTGGTTTGGTGCGGCCATCATGTGTGTGGCAACCGCCATTCAGACTGCATCCCAATCTGTCGGCATGTTCATTGGTGCCCGTTTCCTAATTGGTTTTGGGAACACGTTTGCAGGCAAGTTTTGTGAAAGATTTCGTCTGGTGTCGTGCGCTGACGTATTCCGTGCGAGTAAAGCCAATGCCGCGCCGATGCTGGTCACAGAACTTTCATATCCTACGCACCGCGCCCCCTTGACAGCCCTTTTCAATTGTCTTTGGTATTCGGGTGCTATTATGTTGGTTCTCTGCTTATCTTTGTGTGAATTACTCACATTCACGGCGCTCTGTGTAGTGCTGCGTGGACGACGTTTGGTTCGTTCAGGCTCAACAATACATGGGCATGGCGCTTGCCATCCTTGCTGCAGGGTGTTCCATCTTTGATTCAGGTATTATTGGTTTTATTTGCACCCGAGTCACCCCGCTGGCTCATGAGCAAGGGGCGAGAAGCAGAAGCCCTCCAAACCCTTGCATATTACCACGCTGATGGAAACGAGTATGTGCTCACTTGTAAGCACTGTCCTTCACGCGTTCATATCGCCACAGGCAAGACCCGGTTGTGCAGTTTGAATTCAAGGAAATCAAGGCTGCGCTCGAGTTTGACCGGATGGTGGCAGAGAACACCGGGTGGAAGTCGCTGATCGCGACGCCAGGCAACCGCAAACGCATGCGGATTATCGTCGCGATTGCATTCTTCACGCAATGGTCTGGGAATGGCCTCCTTTCGTACTACCTCTCAAAAGTGTTGGACCAGATTGGCATCACGAGCTCGAGCACGCAACTCCTCATCAATGCTACCGTCCAAATCTGGAGCCTCATCGCCGCAGCGTACGCGTTGTACACGCTCCACCGGCACGGCCGTCGCCCACTTATCCTCGCCTCAGCGGCCATGATGACACTGTTCTATGCCGCATTAGCAGGCTGCATCGGAGCGTACGCGCAGAACCGTGCCGCCGTGGCAGCCCACGCCGTGATCGCGTTCGTGTTCTTGTACTCGTCTGCATACGCCCTCGCGTTCACGCCGCTCGCGATCGCGTACACGGTCGAGATCCTCCCCTTCAACCTCCGTGCGCGGGGACTTTGCGTGTTCAACTTTGCGGTCTCGCTCGCCCTGATATTCAACCAGTATGTGAACCCGGTCGCGTTGGACGCGCTGGGATGGAAATACTATGTACGTCGCCATCTTGTTTGTTCGCCCCTGGTTGATTAACATGGCATATAGCTGGTGTACCTGTGCTGGCTCGCGTGCGAGTGGGTCTTTTTATGGTTCTTTGTCGTGGAGACCAAGAACCGGACATTGGAGGAGACAGCGGCACTCTTTGACGGTGAGGACGCGATCCAGCAAATCACACAAAGGGCCGTAGAGCGAGACGTGTCGTTCGAGAAAACGGAGGATGGCCTTAGAGGAGCCTAATGGAATTACACTGCTCTCCGTCCGCTTCCTGTCCTTGATACCGTGTCATTAAACCTCTCTTAGTAGAGTTACCATCCACTCCGAAGGTGGTTGATGATCAATGTGTTGCATTGCTTGGTCCCTACTAATGCTAGCCCTTCCAAACGGCCAAAACTTGTCCAGATACGAAAACTATGAGTACATCTTGCGTGAAACCAAAGCATCAGAGAAAGAAAAAGAAACCCGACGAAGTGTGCGACAGAGAAAAAGAAAACACGCATGGCCAAGGCACGAATCAACGTTTAAACCGTTTGAGGTCGTTGCCTTCACTAGACGGACGCTGCACAGCGGCATCCCGTTGTTGTTGCCTCTGAGCGAGGCCCATGCCTTGAAGAGGTGGACGTGTGGATGTCGATGGAGTGCCCGTCCTGGGATAGTGCACAGGCATCCTAAACAAACACTAACACGAGAAGTGAAAAAAAAACGCACTGCATTGCATCTGCGCTGCGTTTGAGCGCGTTGGTGCTTTGTGATGTACTCGAGGTTCGGATACATGCTGGCATCACGGGTTTTGGAGTGTGGTGCTGCACTGGCGGTTTCTAAGGCCAAAGAACAAGGAGGATTACCCATATATGCAGTCAGCAGTGTGTTACACCCATACACGAGAGAAAACCGTACCGATTGATAATGGGACCCGCCAGTTGGAGCCGAAACGAGGGGTCCTATCCTCACACTCGATGTACTCGATGTAGATGCAGATGGTGTGCCATTCGATAGCGCACTTCGTGGCTGCCCCTGCGTCTTGTTCACAGAGGGTGGCTTCACCGGATGAACTTGTGCTTCGTTCCGCATACCCGTGTTGGATGGTCCACCCGACGTCGACGTCGTGCTCGACCCGCTTACGGCGCCATCACCTACCTGCCCTGGCCCCTGTTCAGGCATAGACGTCTCCGTCATGGTCAGGCCGCCCATGCCTTCGTCATAATCGATCGGCCGTCCGAGGTCTCCGTCGCCGAGATCGACCGTGGCAAAGAATACACCGTCTTGGGTGCTGATAGGAAACCCATCGTCCTCGTCGTTAAGCTTACAATTGTCTTTATCAGTGTCGTCCACTGGACCTGCAGACCCTGCGCTGACTGGCACATTCACAGGGATTGGCTCGACAGAAGATATGCTACATTCCGGGGCGCTTTGCATTCGGGCAAGTGGCGATACCGCTGCAGATCGTGGAGGCGGTGCCCGCGGAGGTGGACGTTGGGCCCGAATGGGCGTTTGGATCGGTGTTACAAGCCCGTTCGAGTTTGGTACTTCGACTGGCGACGGTCCTTGGTTTGTAGGGGCACCGATCGGGTTTGATCCCGGGGTCGTCGTGGCAGCGGGAGGGCGTGGAGGCGTTGCTAGGAGTGATGCGGCACGAGCAGGGACTTGGGCTCGGGCCCGTTGGGGAGCGGCAGCCATCTCCTGGCGTAAGTGACGCGGTACATACGTGATTGGCGTTTCGGGCTGGGGGTTCTCATGCTCCACTTTGAGGCGAGGTTCCTCGCACCCGGCTGAAAGATCCACCGGCTGACCACGAGAAGCTGGCGGCGGAGCATCTGGTACAGTCTCTTCGAATTCGGGCCGACGGTAGAGTTCGCTCTTATCAAGTTTTGGCTGGATATGAATTGGGTGAGCATAAATACGCTGAAGTACATGGTTTACACACCGGGGGAACCTTGATCTTGACGATTTCTTGTGCATACGACTTGTCGTATAAACAGTTTCCGAGTAAATTTCCAAAGTTTCGAAGGGTGCGCTTGAGGGCGTCTGTGATTGCCTCCTTCTTGCACTATAAAAACGCACAGAGAGGATATTGGCCGCTCTCGAACCCAACTTCAACAGAGAATGAGATGACCAGCCCACCTTGTCCAACGCGGCGCCCTTGCTCTTGGCGTTTTCCAACATCCCATAGCCTACGTCTTCGTGGTATGCACCATCCCTGAGGGTAACCCGTACGATAGCCGTCACACCAACATTGAATCGCCTAGACTCCTCGATACAATCCACAAAATCTGTTGAAATGCTGACGATACTGGAGCTCCAACCATTGAATCCGAACACTTCATTGGCAAGATTGATGATCTTCCACCCCTCGGCATAGGTGAGTTTCTGACCGCCGCCCGGCCCGGGCCGTTGGCTGATATACTCGGGACCAAGTTTTTTGTTGAGCTTCGCCTGGAGGGTGGCGATTTGTTTGGCGGAGGCACTATCGTTTGGGAGCGGAATGAATCCAAGGGAAAAGGGGGAACCGTGCATTCGCGCATCAAAAGACACGGCGCCGCTGGTGACGATGGAGGTACTTGGCTGAGCGGGGGTGTTGAATGCGTTGAGGAGATGGCCACTGAACGCAGCAGCCATTGTGGCGGGAAGCAAGACTAACAAGAAACAATCCGTGATGGTTCTTATAGTTTGGTCCATCATGATACATGTCCACCCGCTGTGGACCAGACCCACCTGGTATACTGACTATGACTATCCAGGCACAGCAGGACCTATGTCCCCTCTTCCACCGCGAGCTGGCCACTGAAACAGAGTTCCAAAACATTAATCAAGTAGCGCCGAGCCTCTGCCTGGCATGACCTCTCTGACTCCGCGATGTCGTGATGACCTGCCTAGTACGTCAAGGTTTAGATCTAGAAGCCAAGTATAAAATGCCCTACTAGGCCTTTCGTTTATTTTCCAGTTTTGCGGTCGTCAAGCATGGGTCCTGCCGATGCCCCTCATTCTGCCGTCCAGGACATCTCGTTGGCACGTCTCATCGACCCGACAAGAAAGTGGTATAATAACAGACGGTGAGTGCGTTCACCACTGGCGCTTTGTCGCATTCGCCTCATTCTCGCAGACTCATTGCCCTGAACGCTTGGATTGTCCTATTGTGCGTTTCAAAGCCCACACCTGTCTTTCAATCTTTTAAAAAAAATCTATGACAGCCTCATTACGTCTTCGACCACTGGATACGATGGCAGTATGATGAATGGTCTCCAGAGTCTCACTCAGTGGGAATCTGCTTTCAACAAACCTTCTGGTGGGAAACTGGGTCTACTTAATGCCATACAGGTGAATACTCTGACGCTAGTCTAGTCCGTCCTCTGACCAGCGGCGGCGTGTAGAACATCGGCGCGTTGGCGGGATATCCGTTTGCACCCTATCTGTCCGATGGGGTTGGTCGTCGTCGGGCAGTTTGGTTTGGTGCGGCCATCATGTGTGTTGCGACCGCCATCCAGACCGCCTCCCAATCTGTTGGCATGTTCATTGGCGCCCGTTTCTTAATCGGCTTTGGGAACACATTCGCAGGCAAGCTTCGTAAACAATCGTTTCTACTTCTGTACTCATGTATCACATGCACAGCCAATGCCGCGCCCATGTTGGTCACAGAGCTTTCATATCCAACATACCGTGCCCCCTTAACATCTCTATACAACTCTCTTTGGTATTCGGGTGCTATAATGTTCGTTCCTACAATGTTTCCTGCCGGCGATGTGTCCCTGATGCCGAGGTCTTATCAGTGCCGCGTGGACGACGTTCGGCTCGTTTAGGATCAACAATACGTGGGCATGGCGCCTGCCATCGTTACTCCAAGGTGTCCCGTCTGTAATCCAGGTGTTCTTGGCTCTGTTTGCACCCGAGTCACCTCGTTGGCTCGTGAGCCAGGGACGAGAAGCGGAAGCTCTAAGGACGCTCGCGTATTATCATGCTGATGGTAACGAGTACGACTTCACTGCTGAACATCATTGCCAACATACTAAGATACTTGCAGACGGGACCCGGTCGTGCAGTTTGAATTCAAGGAAATCAAGGCTGCACTCGAGTTTGATCGGGACGTTGCTGCGAATATCGGATGGAAGTCACTGATTGCGACGCCAGGCAACCGCAAGCGAATGCGGATCATCATCGCAATCGCCTTTTTCTCGCAGTGGTCTGGAAACGGCCTCCTCTCGTACTACCTCTCCAAGGTGTTGAACGAGATTGGGATCACGAGCTCGAGCACACAATTGCTCATCAACGGCACCCTTCAGATCTGGAGCTTCTTCTTCGCGCTCTACTCCTCATACGCTGTGAATCGCCTCGGGCGTCGCTTCCTCTTCCTTTCCTCGGCTGGCTTGATGATGCTCTTCTACATGGCGCAGGCAATCTGCTTTTCCGAGTACGCGCAACACCAGACGCCCGCGGCGGGTCATGCCGTGATCGCGTTTGTGTTTTTGTTCTCGTCCGCGTACGCGCTTGCGTTTAGTCCGCTTGTCATCGCGTACACGGTCGAGATCCTGCCGTTTAATCTCCGTGCACGCGGGCTTTGTCTCTTCAACTTCACTGTCTCGCTCGCGTTGATATTTAATCAGTATGTGAATCCGATTGCGTTGGATGCGCTAGGGTGGAAGTATTATGTACGTATCCCGCCCCCCTGGCCCGCCGGGAACTGACTGTCATGGGAAACAGCTTGTGTATGTGTGCTGGCTCGTTTTCGAGTTTGTCTTTTTGTGGTTCTTTATTGTGGAAACCAAGAACCGGACTTTGGAAGAGACGGCGGCGCTCTTTGACGGTGAAGACGCGCTCGAGCAAATTACACACAAGGCAGCGGCGCAGGACTCGCACGAAGACGTGTCACTCGAAAAGCATGGAGACGCTTGATTCGATCCCCGCCTCGCCGGCCTGCGGAGGTTTTTGTTTTTGGATGGATCTCATCTTCACCGTGATTATGGACACTAAGCGAAGGATTGTATACCCCATGCCCGTACAGCTCATCAACTCAATTACGATCTGGTTGAACATACTCGGTCTTCTAGTGATAACAATGCACAACGCGGGGTCAGACTTCATTTCACCGCAAATACTAGTGATGCTCCCGCCCATGCCACAACAAGGCATAAAAAGGGACAAGCTACAAATGAATTTATTGCCAGGAGCGACAAAGTTGATCTACACACTCATCCTCAAAGAGGTATTAGATTGCGAAAAATTTGAACCACGACAGCCCAAGAGTACTCTGAATCAGGTTTCGTAGTCGACGACCACGAGCCACGAATTGAACACGAGAGGCAATACTCTCCTCAACCAACAGCGAACCATCTCCTCGTACAGCAAACAAAGCGACATGACCTAGAAGCGCTCAACGGTTTCCCGCAGGGTCCCCATGTATAGCAATATCACCATACAAGCATCCACAGGACCACAACGCAGTATTCCCCGAAAGGGTGGTCAGGAGGAGTGTGGCCTATCTAGCCTTCGTTATAGCCAAGACCGACACATTCGACTCCGTGGGCGATACATGCCACGATGACCCGCCTTTCAAAAGTAGAGCAGCACATCGATGTCCCAGGTTTGAGTCAACCGATAACCACATCGTGCATCCCAAGGGGACGCCGTTGCCGTGATAGAGACACGGAGTGCGCCAAATGGCGAAGAAGCACCCTCCGGTTATCCAAACGCTGTTTCAGCGTCGAGTGTGGGACGTCGCGCAGTGCAGTCAAGACTGACACTGGCACGAACAAGACAGTTAAGACAATGCCTGCTCGTGAAGAAAGACGCGAACGGGTCGCATCCAGTGCGTGACGAGCATCGTAGCCTTCCAGCTGTCGTGGACTGAAGAAAGAAGTGTCACAGGGTTCGTTCTCTTTTTATACAATCGGCTATCAAGGCGACGGTATTCACCGAGGAAGAATTTGGCGACAATACTGGAACGGCCATTTCTCGGTTAGCTCACTGAAGTACTTAGTAGCGCCTGAAGCATCAATACCGGGTGTGTTTAGTTCAAGTCACCGCGTACTAGGTTGAAGGAACAGAGCAAATTCTGAGGATACTTTACAAGGCAAGTCAGATGTAACTTCATGCCAATAACAATGAGCTCTGCGGCCAGGCATCCATGTTTCACGGTCGAGGACCACGAATGAAATATGAAATATGACACTCATCGTTCTTAAATCGAACGCACAGCCCGGACCTGTGTAGGCAGAAACTAGGACAGCAAGGGATACAAAGAGTCGTGTCAAAACATCCTCACGAAGAGGCCATAAGCAAATAAAAAAATTAAATCATGACAGCCCAAGAGGAGCCTGATCATAGTTTCGTAGTCAGGGACCACGAGCCACGAATTAAGGATGGGTACTCTCGACCAAAAGCATCGGTACATCTCCTCATACAGCAGACAAGCGACATTGAAGCGACTGGCGCCGACCTGCTCTGGCTTCCACACAAATCCCTACACTGTCTTCGCAAGACAGAAAGGGCGGTGCACCCCGAAAGGCCGTCAGGAAATTGACCACAAAACTGTGACGTCACATGGCCGAAATGATCATGTGACACACCTTTCAGGGGTGAGCAGGACATGAGGGTTTTCCAATCGATATCTACGTCGCGCGCCCTTGGGGCGCCGTCGCTGTGATAGAGTGCATCGAATGCCATAAAATGACAGAGGCACCCACCCAGCCATCACGACTCACGACGCTGTCGTCACATCGACAACCCGGGAAGAGTCCGGTGCGCCACGCAGTAATTAGAACTGACCCAGCAAGGGGCAATTGACAATGATGTTCAGGCGTCGCTCGCTCATGAGTAAAGACGCGACGGATCGCATCTAGTGCGTGGTGAGCATCGTAGCCTTCGAGCTGTCATCGGTTGAACAGATGTTCGTTCTCCCCTCTATGCGGTCCGACTTCTAGGTAGCAAGGACGAGAGCTCGGCGATACTTGCCCGCGACTAGCTAAATTACGAAAGTGAGCGTCGAACTGGCTAGGGACACTAGATCAGTATCCGCTAGAATAGAATGAATGACGTACTTGGGTCCGATATTATCATCACCGAGTGAACGAAATGGGCGTCGTATCAAACCATCTTGTTTCCTGCGACATTGGCACGGCCTAAACTTGTGAATTATAATTTATCACGATCTTCCACTGATAGCGGTAAGTGTGTTCAATCGTGGATACCATGAAGGTACTCGCAGACAAGACTCAGTAACTGATCGCAAGCGGATGAAAGCCATTATTATGGTCGTCTTCGTCTCCCAGAGGTTCGCAATGCCCTCCTCTCGTACCATCAACCGCATCTGAAAACGAAAACCAGGCAACTTGTTAGAATATGAGAGCCTGATACAACGATAACCTACCGAATGAAATAGGCTGTACCATGACAACCGAGAGCAATCTGAATCAAGTTGCTGTCGAAGAAAACCACGAGCAACGAAATCAACTGAAGGATAAGCGGACTCGACCAGAACGCATCGGCCATCTCCTCGTACGGCAGACAGAGCAGCAAGGCATAGATACAGTTGATTGTATTTTTGGTTTCTCAGGTCCCCGTGCATAGCGTATGCAAGCAAGAGAGGATCTGGAGAGTTCCCGGCCAGAAGGTCTGTGGCCACACCTGGCCACTAGAACCAGAGAGGACGTTCCCCTCTGACCCATGCGCCACGCAGCCGCTTGCCTTCAAAGATGCCATGGCGTGCGCCCCCAGAGGGACGCCGCCGCCGCGATAGAGAGCGCCAGATGGCCTAGTCGCAGTAACAATGACCTTGCCCACCCGTGAAGAGAGACGCGAACGAGTCGCTGTCTAGTGCGTGTGGTGGTAAGGAAAAGAAAGGCTTGTGATAAATATCAACCCTAACACGGATTTATGTTATTATTATTTGTTTCCTTCTTGCATGGCCACCAAGACCATCAAGTACTTCAGGCTCCAGCAGCTTGCAAGGGCTCCTCCTCCCCCTGCCATCATCAAGCCTACCCAGACATCTCCCTTTGGCATTGCCAAGTTTGACTTTTCCCAACCGACGCCCGCCCTCGAATCGCCTGCTAACGACTTTCCAAAGCGGACCAACCCATTCATACCCACCAAGAATCCAAAGACGGGCCGATGGGCACCACCAAAATACTCTTTGCGCCAGCAAGCGGACTTGATTAAGAAAGCCCGCGCGTCGGGGACCTTGGCGCTCCTTCCACCTTCGCGAAAGACATCTGCGGCACATCTGGCAGTCATTTCCTTTGCCAAGGCTCAGCCAGCATCCAAACAACTTGAGTCGCGTGTCGGAGCCAAGACCCAGACTGAGACAGATACGGTTAGCTCAGAAGAGTGGTCTCAGCCTATCGAGTGGGTCGGCCAAGTGAAAGAGCGCAAGGTGCCGGGAGCGGAGATTGGTAACAGGCTTTATGCCGCCAAGAAGCGCATGTTCAAGGGCCACAAATGGGAACGGGTAGCAGAAAAACGGGCTCTGAAGCGAAAAATGCTTATGCGCGACATGGCGAAACGAGTCGAGCGGTACAGGCAGGCAAGTGCTCTTTTTTCGCTTCTTGCTTATCTGTTCATCTTTGTAGTATTACAAGAAGAGACGACCGAATCCACTCAAACCTGCCAAGACATCGGGCGGGAAGCTTCCATTCTAGACATCGTGTATACTGCGTCGTTAATGCATTGGAGATGAGATTTTATTTTTCGTTGAAGCTGTGGTCGAATACTCGTCAGTCTGCGGCTGAATTGTTGATTTGTGATAAGTGAGACAACGCGGGAACTTGTCAGGTTCAGGTTTGATATCCATGAACACATGGATGTTGTTTATTCCGCCTGTCTTGACCCCGCACTCTACGCGAGAGAATGTTGAAACATGAAACTCAACGCCCAACTCGCCGGTGGGTAATGTCGGGAGGGTTTAGTTAGGCTGTGTGCTTGCCACTTTCCCCGTCATACGGCGTTAGTACTGAACTATTTGTGATCCTGAGTATGTCACCGTCACAGGTTCAGCAGGGCTCGTTTCTTTGGTGCGACATTTGGGGTTAATGCTTCTAGGTCTACCTTTGGGCTCGACGGTCGTTTGCCTGCCAACATCCTGGCCGTAACGTGCGTACTCCTTGCCCCTGCTGTGCGGAAATTGACTAGGTAATCAGTCTCGGCTCGAAAACGTGTCCGCCCTCAGATAGCGCTCGGTCACTCGATCCTGTTTCCCTTGTACCACAATGAACATCCCGTCTCGCGACCAGCCGCCCTTCCAGTCGTCGCCTCTCCAGGTACGTGTTCTCCCCTCTCTAAGACCGTCGCGTTTCGAATTCGCCCGCTCACCATCATCCGCAAGGCCCGCGCGCTCCTCTTTTTCAAGAAGTTTGCCCTACGTACACGAGGGAGCGCTAGGAGACCGAAAGACGCCCCCGTCGTTATCCACTCCCACGACTTTCAGCGCGCACACTCTTCCGTAGACCTCTTGCGTAAGCCGGACGTCTCCCCCCTCGTCGGGTTTAGGGCAGAACACGGCCCTAATCCTATGGACACCGATGCCGCTTCTCAAGATGCTTCCTCAAGTGGAAACTCACCCCGAATACGGTCCAGATGTCGCTCTTCTTGGGATTCCTTCCATACCGCACCCAGTCATCCGACCTTTGCCGGTCGTGGTGCCGCACCGTTGTTCTTTCATGATCAGGTTGGCCCGGGAAATGAATTCGATGCCGGCAATGTCCTTGAACCCGCCCCTTTGTTCTTACGCTCCACGCTTGATGCTGCCGTACAGCCCTCTCCCCCATCTCCCATACTGTGTCCCGCTATCGCACCAGTGACTCCAGAACCCGGCCCTCACGAGGAAGCTGTACAGAACACGTTGGATGACGGCACCCCACGACCTTCCGGGGATGTTCTCTCCCATAATCCCTCTCTCACGACTTCATTAGTTGACCCACCACCACCGTCTTCTTCTCACTCTGGCGACCTCTCAAGACCCCAGTCCGCCTCCACCCCAGCCCCCGAAATGATGTCATGCCATAGTGCTCCTCTACCACCACCGTTCCGTCTCGCGACGGACCGTGGTCTCCGGTTATCACCGTCGATAATTGCAAGGCAGCCCATGCCTGTACTCAATTTGCCTGCATTGCCCCCGCCCCCACCCCCAGCTCCCACCGAAGGATTACCACCTAGGCGAAATGTGCCCTTGCGGAGCATGCCTTCGTTATCGAGACACGGCCGTAGCAGCAATGAAGCAGACCACGAGAATGCGACACTCGTGGATTCAGATGAAGACGAGGGCGAAGAAGGAGAAGGAGGGGAAGGACCCTCGGATATTCTGAGCGTGCACCAGAGTGACGACGAGGACGAAGAACCACATAGTGCTGGTCTGTCCAGTGTACACGACTTCAAGAGTTCGCAAAAGCAGCCTACGAGGGAGGATTTTTCTATCGATGGTCCCGTTTCTACTTCTCCCCAAAGTGAACCTGCTGGCACAAACCTCGGCTATTTTTGTTCCGAGGCCTATGTTAATCCGACCCAAGTCTCTGCATCGCCTACCTCCTTGGCGATATACCCGTTTCCTCCTAGCAAATCTGACCCCGAGAATGTGACAAGGCGTCATCCCATCGGCCTTGACTCCCCGGTACCTGGAGCTCGCAAGCCGAGTCTTTACCGTTGTGCGTCGCGGAGCATGATCGACCTTGGGTCCACTCGTCGTACCGAGCGGGGTCTCGGCCACTTGAGATTGGGAGAGACTGCCGTGTCTAACTTGGTACCTGTCTCCGACCATACTACCGAAAATCGAGCGGAATCCGAAGGAAATGACACTGAGGTAGTGATCGGTCGGCTGCTCCGCCGCACTTCTATGCCCAGTTTCCATCCCACTTCGGATCCTCCTCCTTATCCCACGTTCCATCCAAGAGAAAGTCGCGATATGTCGCCCGACAGCGAGGAGGGATTGCCACCTTATAGCAATTCACTGTATCTTATCGCCATCATGGGGCGTAAGATGGAATTTACCTCTCCCGGTGTGCAGGCCAAAGACCGCAAGTGGAGACGTGTTGTGTGTGAGCTGGAAGGGACCGCCTTTCGGGTGTACAAGTGTCCTCCCGGTGCCAGTGGTGCGGGCGTTTTAGGAGACTGGTGGGAACGGCGTATAGGTGTGGGTGATGTGGCTTCTCCTAACACGTCCCGAACACGAAAAACGGAAGAGCAATTTGAACGGCCGGTGAAGCTAGGGATCGATGAGGTCCCAGCACAGCCCGTGACTCCGAGGCGGTCGACACCTGTTCCTCCCGGAGGAGAGACCCGGATTAGGACCGAGTCACAATCCTCGATTGGGACGCACTCCACGTCTTGGACGACTACGCCTCGTGCGGCGAAGCGTACTTCTGGCGCAAGCTTTTTGTCTCCATTTCGGAGTTCGAGTTCTACCCGGTCTGAGATAAACGCCGGGGAGACGTCGTGTCGTCCTGAGCCCAACGTGCTGTCTGTGGAGGCGCAGGAGAGCCATTCTTCGTCGGCACGCGGATCGAATGGGCGATCGACACCACCACGCCCAGCGGCACGCTTGGCGTTTCTGCCCGTGGGGGTCGGGCGCGCACAATCGCGGGCCGGGGAGATAACAAAGCCACCCCAGTCGAGCCTGATACGCGCATACACGCTGCAGCACGCCGAGAGTGGACTGGGGAATGACTACCTGAAGCGGAAGAATGTGATTCGGGTGCGATTAGAAGGCGAGCAATTCTTGCTGCAAGCCCCGGACACACCTGCTGTGGTGGAATGGATCGAGGTACGTCGTGTGGGTATGGTTGACGTCAATCTGACTGGGTTGCAGGGCCTCCACGCAGGGACGAATATTGCATTGGATATTGATCAACGGCCGATGCCAAGGGGACCGTTGTTTCCAAGGTCTGTCTCACTCTGCTGCAGACTCACACTTGCTCACACTGTTGGTTCAGACGACGACGACGACGAGCACGACGAGCGCAAGGGGCTCCATGATTTTTTTTTCTTTTTAAATTCCTACCTAGACAAGTCATGTAGTAGTAGAAATGAATGTTCCCACGGTTTTTGCTGTACGCCATCTCGTCGCATCAAACGAGGACGTCCGTTATCTTGAATCCGCAACCCTCATCGATTTTCTTTCTTTCTTCTTCCTCGTTCTCGTCCTAAAACATTCGCAACTACGATTATCGACCCACAAACCAGCCAAAATTCGCCAGAGCGAAAGCCGTAAAGGACCAACGTTATTGCCCGTCGCTAGCAACTCGCCCTTTTTTTCACCACGACAGCCGCTCATTCACGCCAACGTCTGAACTATACAATCACGTATCCTCACCATGGCCGATTCTGCGACGGATATCGATCTCGACTCGGTCATCGACCGCTTGTTGGAAGGTGGGTGGCGTGTGCCTCTAACTTGGTCGTCTTTCGGGCGCTGCGTGAGCTGGAAGGGGTTTGCCCTCCTCGTTAGCGCAGTTTCGGGCAGGGGGGAGGCTGAGAGCTTGGGACTTGGTCCGCTGGTGGAAAGGCGCCCCGCGCAGCATGCGGCAGTGTTACGGGGCGTGTAGTGGAAAAAAGCGCACGGCTACAGGACGCATCCCTCGCTGCCCTAGCGCACGCTTCTCTTCTCCTCACTGCTCTGGTTCCGAGAACAGCATCATTGATTGGTCCCCCTCACAGTACGTGGCAACCGACCGGGCAAGCCGGTGCAACTACAAGAATACGAAATCAAGTATCTCTGCACGAAAGCCCGCGAGATTTTCATAAACCAACCCATTCTATTGGAACTAGAAGCACCCATCAAGATTTGTGGTCTGTTCTTGCAACGTCGATACGCTCTTGTATGACTCATCCACCCGGCCCGACAGGTGACATCCACGGTCAATACTATGACCTCTTGCGACTGTTCGAGTATGGGGGTTTCCCACCAGAAGCAAACTACCTCTTTCTCGGTGA
This sequence comes from Tubosaeta aff. alveolata, assembly GCA_038094535.1. Lineage (NCBI taxonomy): Eukaryota > Fungi > Basidiomycota > Agaricomycetes > Boletales > Boletaceae > Tubosaeta > Tubosaeta aff. alveolata. The sequence continues at coordinate 25,808 of JBBPUG010000022.1, forward strand.
CTATGTCGACCGGGGTAAACAATCCCTCGAAACCATCTGCCTCCTCCTCGCATACAAGATCAAGTACCCTGAAAACTTTTTCATCCTTCGTGGAAACCACGAGTGTGCCAGCATCAACCGAATTTACGGTTTTTATGATGAATGTGTGTTTCCCTTTTTTTGCCCTTAGCCCCACCCGTGTCTGGTGCTGAAAGCGGAACTAAAGGCAAACGGCGGTACAACATCAAGCTATGGAAAACGTTTACTGATTGCTTTAATTGTCTACCCATCGCTGCCATTATCGATGAGAAGATATTCACCATGCATGGCGGATTGTCCCCTGATCTCCAATCAATGGAGCAAATACGAAGGGTTATGAGACCAACTGATGTTCCTGACACGGGTGCGTTGGTCTCCTCTGCCTCGCGAGCAGATATCTGACCCATCGTGCAGGACTACTTTGTGACCTTCTATGGTCAGACCCGGACAAAGACATCACTGGGTGGTCGGAAAACGATCGAGGCGTCTCGTTTACGTTTGGGCCAGATGTTGTGTCAAGATTTTTACAGAAGCATGACATGGACCTCATTTGCAGAGCACATCAGGCATGTTTACGCCACGTATCGCTTACTTACTCGGATCATGATACTGTCACAGGTCGTGGAAGACGGATACGAATTCTTTGCCAAGCGACATCTTGTTACCTTATTCTCAGCACCAAATTACTGCGGCGAGTTTGACAATGCGGGTGCAATGATGAGTGTAGATGAGACACTGTTGTGTTCCTTCCAAGTGAGTCGTCACGTAATCGCTTCTCAATTCTACTGACGCAGGGCGTCAGATCCTTAAACCCGCTGAGAAGAAAGCCAAGTACCCATATGGAGGCATGAACATGGGGCGACCGGTGACGCCACCTCGTAAACAGAAGAAGGGAAACAGCAAGACTGGTTGAGACAGGTGGAGCTTTTCTTCATCTTGACCCAGTTTCGTGTTTATTTTCTCTTCTTTAATTATGTTTCCATTCGGTTTATCCCGGTCACGACTATATCTTGCTAAGGGATGGTTTTTGTGACGGGCACGACGACGCTCACACCAGCCGCCAGAACAAGGTCATGGTGGGGCATGGGTTCAAGGCAGAACGATGAGGTAAATGACTTGTTTTGCACGGCACCCAAGAACGATCATTGCATCACAATCCCTACCATATCTATTTCTTCCACACGGACAAGAAACTCCTCCATCACACAAATCAGTCCTCTCGTTTACCACCCCCGGAGATCATGCGCTGGCCCTTTATGCTCTCCGCGTACCTTGTTTTGTGGGTGGTGTGGATCCTCTTTCTGCTCGCCTCATTTTTCTTCTTCCTTGCCGCCCATCCCTTTGCAGGGCAGTTCGATTAGCCTGACCCGTTCCTTTCCTGTTCTCTTTCCTCGCTGTGTTTTTCTGTCCACTTTCTCACTCTGTTTCCCCCACTCGTGTCACAATAGGTCATTGTCCGTATACTACATTGACTTAATTTTTCTCGGGGATGTTCTTATTTTTCTTTCTCTTTCTGATGGGAGGGGGTTTGCACGCGCAGTGATTCTGAGCCTTGCGTGCAACGCCGTTCGGTGTGGCGTCGTGCCGAATTGCAGGAAGGCGTATCAGCATGAGACTCGAAGTGAAAATATTTTCGGGGACAAGAAACTGTGATACGACGGTCATCATCGCCCGCGTCATGTCGGAAACTATCGTGATCGAATTTCGCCATTAGAAGTACACGTTCACATACAGTCCACAATAATAACAACGAAAGCCCAAGCAAGGGAAAGGGCAAGTCCGATTCGCGTCATGCATCACCGGAATGCTTTTCAAGACCGTCGAGGGAGGCGTGTGCCACAGCATGATGGGTGATCTTGCGGATGGCGTCCTCCCCATCGAACAGCGCCGCCGTCTCTTCCAGCGTCCGGTTTTGTGTCTCGACGACAAAACACCACAGGAAGACAAACTCGAACGCGAGCCAGCAGACGTACACGAGCTACAAACCAGTACAGCCAAGTCGGTCGAGGTCGAGGGATGCACGACTTACGTAGTATTTCCATCCCAAGGCGTCCAGTGCGATCGGGTTGACGTACTGATTGAAGATAAGGGCGACCGAGATGAAGACGTTGAAACCCTTTGCGCGGAGATTGTAAGGCAAAATTTCGACCGTATACGAGACAATGAGTGGCGTGAATGCAACGTCATATGCGGCGTAGAAGAGGAAGATAAAGGCAATCACGGCATGCCCAGCCACGGGGGTTCCGTGTTGAGCGTACTCGGAAAAGCAGATTGCTTGTGCGGTGTAGAACAGCGTCATCCCCCCAGCCGAAACCAGGAAGAGGAAACGACGGCCTAGACGGTCGGCCATGAAAGCGGCATACACTGCCCAGCCCAAATTCCAGATCTGTAGTATACCATTGATAAGGAGCTTGGTGCCTGTGGCCGTAATACCGATCTGATCGAACACCTTGTTCAGGTAAAAGGAAACGAGACCGTTTCCAGACCACTGCGAGAAAAAAGCCAGTGCGATGATAATGCGCATCCGTTTACGGTTTCCTGGTGTAGTGACGAGTGACTTCCAACCGACGTTTGCAGCAACCGTCAAGTCGAATTCGAGGGCAGCCTTGATTTCCTGGAACTCGTACTGAACGAGGGAATCCGATCTAGGGATATATGTTTAGCAAAAATAGATTTTGTCGACGTGCACTTACACATTGCCATCGGCATGGTAGTAGGCTAAGATGATGTTCAATGCTTCATCCTCGCGTCCCTTGCTCATCAACCAGCGAGGCGATTCGGGTGCAAACAAAATTAGAATAAGCTGCAGAATGGATGGGAGGGCCTGGAGTAATGATGGCAAGCGCCATGCCCACGTGTTGTTTATCTTGAAGGTACCGTAGGTTGTCCATGCGGCACTAAAACGAAGTTAAGTGAGACAAAGCCGAAAGGATATGGCGTAAGACCGTACATAATACTACCGGAATACCAGAGGGAATTGTACAACGATGTCAAAGGAGCACGATATGTAGGGTATGATATTTCGGTGACCAGCATTGGAGCGGCGTTTGCTGTAGATATATGCCTTCACTGATATGTCTGTGTGACTAAGTATTTACGGGACTGACCTGCGAAGGTAAGGCCAAAGCCGATCAAAAATCGCGCACCAATGAACATGCCAACGGATTGGGAGGCAGTTTGAACGGTAGTAGCGATGCACATGATGGCCGCACCCAACCAGACCACACGACGGCGGCCAATTCCGTCAGACACGTAGGGCGCAAAAGGATAGGCTGCCAGACCGCCGATGCTCTACAAGCGTATGGTCAATACAAATGCATTAATGACGATACGCGCGCCTGTATGGCATTGAGCAGACCAAGCCTTCCACCAGATGGGTTGTTGAAGGCAGATTCCCACTGGTCAAGAGCTTGCAACCCGTTCATCATGCTACCGTCGTAGCCACTGGTAGACGAAGTAATGAGACTGTAGATAACATCAGACAATACACACGACTTGAACTCATGGACATACAAGAGGAAGATCCACGCATGGAGGATAATGAGCCTATATACATGCGTCAGTACAAATATGTAGGATTGCAATGAGAAATTACCGCCTGTTATTGTACCACTTTCTTTGCGGGTCGATGAGATGCACTAATGACGCGTCCTGGACTCTAACCGAAGCAACACCAGCACCCATGTTGGCTGCAAAAAAGCGGCTGAAGAAGGGCCCGCGCGCATGCAAGCGATTTATGTGAAACAAGCTGGGAAAAAGCATTCGTCCCTCCAGGCTAGCGTTTCAACTAGGTTCCTTTTCGCACAGGTTACGTTTCGATGAACAAGTGTATTGACGACGCACGCAGGAATTGACGACAACGATCCGATTTGCTTGGTGACCGTGACTGGCAAAGCCTTCAAGGAAAGTCGCAAGAGAGGATGCCTTGTTGCGACGAGGCCCGCATCCTGTGTCATGCTGGCGAACTGAACAGGAGAGATCGTCTTAACACCTACTGGACGGAGCTATGCTCCGGGTCGCGACTCTGGCAGATAGGTTATGCATCCTCGTAGTCGTAATGGGTGCACAAGCCCTCCTTGAGATTACCTGAAACTATTTAGTACTTGGAAGAGGAAGCTATGTCGGATTAACTGTCAACGAATGTCAGCTTCATCGGACCAACACCACTGGGGAGACAACCTTATAAGACTGGGGTGCGAATGCATATGCCGAAGCATGAACTGTCAGAATTTCTGGGATTTCCGAAAAAAGCAAAATATTTATTGGATGAGACTCAGCAAGACATCTGTCGTCCAACACAAACCAAATAAATCCGAGGGAATTCTACAGCCGTCTGAGCATCTCGCTGGCCGACGAGGTCGATATCGACATGTCCCTGCTTTTCCTCTTGTCTGCAGCGCTCCCCAGAGACGTACGGTGGTATGCCTGCCCATTCCCCTCTGCCTCCTTTTTCCGCCTCCCAAACGGAGCCACCCAATTGCTGGCAAACGTCGCAAGCGTGCTGGACGCCGTCGGTGGTGCCACAGGTTGGGGTTGCTGTGGCGTCCCTGTACCGGCACCTGACCCAGATCCCAGGGGCGACGCTCGCGCTACGTGGTACGACGATGTCCGTCGTCGGTTCAACAGCTGCGACATCCCGTCCGACAACGGCAACGACTCTGACGGCGATGGCGGTCCTCCAGGCATCGTCGGCTCAGTCGAAAACGGCACGGTGGTCAACACCGGGTCCGTAAGCGCTGTCGTTGCCACTGCCTTCACCGCACCCGCTGAACTCGTCACCGTTGCTAGCGTGGGCGGCCGTGCAGACGATATTCGAGATGTCGTAGACAGTCGAGACGCACGAGAGACCGGGCGCAATGGCGACAGTGTACGTGGCTGCGATGCACTGCTTGGAGTCGCTGGCCGTGGTGAAGGACCAGGGAACCCTTCGCGCGGCATGGAAGATGTGGGTGGTGGTGGCTGGGGCTGTATTGATGTAGAAAGCTCTGGGTCCGGATTGGGCTGCGGTGATGTAGGCACCTCAACCTTAGGAGGTGTCACAATTGCTGGCGTCGGCTCCTCAGATGGTTCGGGAGACGCCTGAGCAAGTAGTCGTGAGAGCGACGAAGGTCCAGCAGAAGGTGTGGAAGCTGCTCGTGGACGCGCAGGGAACAAGTGTGAGGTAGGCGGTTGAGTGATACTGATAGACTCTTCGACTTCTGCTCGAGGGGGGCCAGGGGGTATCGGCGGCCGTTCTGGCGTCGACTTACGCTCGTTTTCTGGGTCCGACGTGGCCGAAGCCTTTTTTGGATTGGGTTTTCGCTTACTGATCTGGCTAGATTGCGTCCAGTCTTCTACCTCAAGCATGTAATATTTGATGCCGTCACCCAAACCGTACGGATTGCTAGTAGGATCCTGTGAAAACCAAATGAGATGTGGAAGACAGTGTACATGGTCACCCTACCCTTTGATCGACCACTCGCTCAGTGATGGATGTAATCCGAGCGACGATCCATTCTCGTGATTTCAGCTGTTCCGCCAAATGTCCCGTGGCCAAAAGGAAATAATGAGGAAATGACACTGGAGATGGCGTCAAAATATCGTCGACCGTCGAATCCCGAAGCACTCACCATTAAACGCAGCCCAGGGCTTTGACACCGAATTGCGAGTGGGGAGAAACAGCGCAAGGTCCCCTTTGGCGAAATTTCGGAACGATATCTTGCCCTTGGACCGTTCCCTGTATTCCTTGCATTGCTTCTGCCATTTCCGAATGACTGTCCCCGTTTTAGCGACCGCGTCCAAAAAGTGGTCGTGATCATACGCCCGCAACAGGTCTAGCGCGCCAACCGGATCTGAGGGATCAATCGGCGATGGCTCTTCTGCGATCACATCATGACGTAATGGAGGCGGGGAAAATGCAGAGTCCAACGGGGGATGATTCTGGTTCTGTCCTTGTTTCATGTTAGGATGCGTCGTGTAAGCACGCGCCATCGACAACGCCTTGGAATGTGCACTGCGAAATGCGATAGCCACGTCGAGCATCTGCGCCAACAAGCGAGAGCTATTTTCCAGGCTTTGCTCCAGATCCGACTGCGAGACCTCTGCGCCCTCGAGCAAGAGCCGCTCAATGTCCCTCGCCTCGCGTAACTCGTTCTCGACACGCCGCAGCTCCTCCCGCAAGCTCATTGCGTCGGCGTTGGTCAGTTCGACATTAGTTTGCGCCTCCTTCAGTTGTCGGTTCGCATCTTCGACTTGCTCCCTCAGCTCCGAGAACTGGTGCTCCAACACAGCGCGGTCCCCGTCCGCCTCGGCGATGTGATCACGGAGCATCCGATCATGTTCCGTCGCCTGCATTCTCAACAACCGGTCCCGCTCCATGTCCGACTCTTTCAGCATCCGATGCACCTCCTCGTTCTCCGTCCTCGCCGTCCGTATTTGACTCTCCAAGTCCTCCCCACGTGAGCGCGCCTCCTCAAGGTTCTTCAGCGTCATCCTTTGTTCCTCCAGGAGCTGGTTTACCTTGGCCGCATTCTTAGCTTCGAGGGTCGTGACATCCTCCGCCTGTGTGCGCACTTGCGCGAGCTCCTGTCGAAGTGCATCTGCTATCCTCGCTTGTTCCGTAGCATCCCCCAGCGCTTTCAAGCGCTCTCGTCGTTGCGCATCCACGTCTCGCGCCAGCTCCTCGTTTCTCCGTTCTAGAATCCGTCGCACGGACACTTCGCTCTCGATCTGCGCCTTTGCCTGATGGAGCTCGTGTTCCAACACATCCGCTCGCTCACGCTCCGCTTGAACGGAGCGATCCGCGTTTTCGACGTTCTTGGTCAGCCGGTATATTTCTGCTTGATATGTTGTTCGTTCTTGCTGCATGGCTTGTTCCAAATGTCCTTTTGCCTCTTCCGCGTTACTTAGTTGTTCCGACAATTCCTGGAAAGCTATCTCGTCCGCTTCTGTGACTACGAGAGCATGAGCAACGCCATCATAAAGATAAGGAAAAAAGAACTCACGCTTCCTTCGAGAGGCAGACAATCGAGAGGCAGAAAGTACTGTAAACGCCCGAGTAAGAATATGACGCAGGCGAACGAAGTAAACCCACATGAACGCTCTGCTATGCGATCGAAGCCCGCTTCGAGGTTATCCATTTTTTGTACAAGTTTTTCGAGCGCGGATCGTGCCTCTTGCACCGAGCTGAGCAATGCAGGGTCCGAACTCGTTTGTGCGTACTCCTCCAGGTCATGCACCACCTGTAAAAACCCTGTCCCAACATGGTCAGGATCCACGTGTTCCTTGCGTGCATGTTCAAACTTACTGTCGACGTCGTCCCTCTCGAGGAGATACGGCGAATCCTTGCCCCCAGAAGGCGAAAAATCGATGGTAGGCACCGGATCATCCATGCCCCTCGTATCGAACGGTAATTGCCCGTGCACCTCTCCACGGTACACTTGACGACGTTTTCGCTCGCTCGCGCTGCAACAGATCGTCAACCGACACCCTGGTAAGCTCAAGTGCTCACGTACGAGAGTTTGGCCATGACTTCAAGAATGGATTGTGCGCGTTGATAAAAGAATCGGGCTGTCGAACGGTGAGCAGAAACGCGCTTTAAATCAAGTTCGCCCCTCACCAAATTCCTTTCGGCGTACGATTTCGATCACCGTGGAGCCATAGCAATACAACATGGTATGTAGACGTTGGATGTGTGAAAAGTTATTCTTTGCACGAAACTTGCTTTGCAACTGGGAGAGCGTGCCAGGAAGAGAGACAAGATCGACATTAAGGGTACTGATGTGACGCAGTACCCCGACGCATTGTTCGGTGTAGTCGTTCTAGGTAACATTGTTGACGATTCCCGCCAGTGGACAGCCACTACATACCTTGGCACGCGTCATCACCTCCACCTCATGTCTGAGAATGCCATCAAGTTGCTTCAGCTCTGTCAAATATGGTCAGCCCATGCTCGATAAATCGCCCTGTCATGATACCTTGCATAAGTGCATCGTGGTTCGTTGCCGGACTCTCCAGCGCAGCTGCAATTTCCGACGCCTTGCCAAAAGCATCGTGAAACCGTCTTCCAGAGGCTTCTGCATCCTCGATGATCCTAGTACAACGTCAACCGCGCATCCTTGACGACACCATGATACAATCTTACTTTGTGCTCGCCACTGTCGATCGAACTACCTCTGCACCCCCTGTCAGCCTCGCTACTGCCGCCTCGGACTCGGAAAATTGCGTTCGGAGCTCATCTGAGCAAAGGATTAAGTCTCGAGCCAGAGCCAAGTCGTGCCACAGGCTTACTCACTATGTATACGTCCACATCCCTCCGCCACGAGCTTCATGCGCTCCTTGGAGACATATGTACCAAGTGTCCGAGGTCTCTCTCCACCCTCGATTGCCTTCCGCATCGTCGGAGACATAAACTCGACATGCACCTCGACCCGATTAATGATCTCCAAGTCGGCGTCCACCACGGCGAGCAGCGCCGTCTGCCGCGCAAGATCTCGAGAGGCCGTGACCGCGATTCCGTCAAACACGTCTGTGATGTCGAGCGCGTTGAGGTCGAGAGTGCCACACGCGATATGCACCGCTTCGTGCTGCCGCTGGAGCGTCGCAAGGGTGTGCGTGATGTATTCGAGGTATACGTGCGCGCTGCGCAGGTACTGGGCAGCGAGCTGAGAAGGTTTGTATGGCGGCGTCGCGGAGAGCACCTCTGCACGGGCCCGGTCAGCAAGGAGCGATAGTAAGGAAATCGAGACGAAGGGACGATACCCTCTATGGGAAGCTGCAGTGGTGGCTCGACACGCAGCTCTTTCAAAACCTCTGTGAAGTCAATGTCGAGATAGTGTTTGTTGAACACGTAGATGGTCTTTCCGCAAAGTGTGAGCGCAATGAGGCTGGGAATGCGTGGGGTAGGCTGTGCACACCTGGTCTTGAGCACCAACCAGTTCGCGGATGTTATCGGTCCGTAAGCGCGTCCCGTCTGAGAGGTATGCAAGTATGGCATCTTCGTCCACGCCAATTTCTTGATGAAGGAAGTACTCGAGATTGCCTTTTCTGAGACCGAGAAGTTAGACGAGTTGTTCACAACCAGCATGAACTCCCACCTCTCGATGTCCCGTAGAGCAGCACTGACCTAGTAGCGCTGTTCAACGGTTGGTATATTCGGTACGAGCAGAACTCACTTGAAAACATTCGCCGCTCTCGGCACGACATATCTGAATCATAGTAGTTGGCGTCAAGTCAAGAACAGTCCAAAAGTCAAGAGAACCGCCAGGGAAACGCGACGTAAGAATACAAAAATGGGTATATAGCCCCTAACTAACTTACAACCACACGCTATGCAAATAACATTAATCACCTAGTAAAACACTCGACGTCCTCGGTCCCATCTTCGTCGTCCGCCTCCTCAAATGAAACACACCAAAACACCCTACCTACAGGCTCTTCAACCTCTTCATCATCTATAGATGCTTTCTTGCGTTCACAGCAAATAAATCTGACTGGATGTTTGTCCCAATACCTGATTAGATCGAAGGAGATGCCACCCGGAAGCCGCAGTGCTAACGTAGGGCTGAACTCGAGATATCCGTAACAGAAATCCGTTGTCACGAGATCCTATATTCATACTCAGCATCAGTTTATCCCCAACTATGCACGTAACGCACATACCTGGGGACCCAAAACGACCTCTTTCCGTCGCTGCGCACAACTAAAAAACGACCGACGCTCGCTGGCCGTCCGAAAGTCCATGTCGTGCTTTGTCCCCTTCCACCGTAGATGAGCTTTTTCAAGGGACCTCTTCAGCCTATTGTTGACGTTGTCTCGCAAAGACAATTTTGAAGAGCCATGCGACGTATCCGAGCTCGAGGACCAAGTGGAGAATGAGGTGCGAGAAGGCGAAGGTGAAGTCATAAAACAAGACCGAGATTGGGTGAGGGCACATGCTGAGGTAGTCCATAGTTGGGATGTGTCGTCGGATACAGAGATACATGAGGGAAATAAGGGCAAATCTGACTGGGATGGTCCATCAAGCTCGTAGGTGCGTTCGTGCGCAAAATGGGGCATTGTTGCTATTAGAGGCGAAAGTGCCCATGGCTTATTAGAAGTAAGGTCGTGCTCTAATGTGGGATCAATGAAGCTGTGTTTCCATGAACATCATTTCGAGTGGTATAAGACGAGTAGACACACTGCATGAACTTGAGAGCAGCGCCAGAGCCCCAAGGAAGCTTCAGCCGCTTTTCAAAGATATTGCCAAATAAAACATCGTCGGTCGAATGGGACTGCAAGAATCGGCCTGCATCAACACGTCAGGAATGACGGGAAGGGACAGAGGAGGAACCCGAGACATGCCTTGGACCTGAATGCTCCAAGTTATCCCTTTCCTGTCCTCCCTATCAAAATATTCGCTCGTCAAACGTCTTCCTTTCGGATCGATGAAATTCTTGACGTAAATCGCAATTCTCCCCTCGAAACGCTCAGAGGCAATCGTGAACGCCTGGCCGGTATTGACGATGTGAGTGATAGGTACTAGATCGTCGGGAGTGGGACCAGCCAAAACACGCAGTCCAGGCATGGCGACGTGAGCACAAAATAAAAGTTATTGATGGCGAGTTTAAAAATGGTGTTGAAGGACGATCCTTGATGGGATTGATCGACGGGACCCGCTCGTCGATGTCGAGGAACGTCTACAGTTTGAAATCCGAACTGGGCCAAAGCCTGCTCCAACCGTTACGTAGTAATTTCCTACCCCTTTTAGGGCGAATTTTAATAACATTGAATGACAATGGACGAAGAGGACTTGGATCAGCGATGCCAATAGCTGGATGTAAGCATAAGGTTGCCCATCATTCTCTTGTATAACAAGTACCCGAAACCAATCCTGTAGGGTATCAAGCGAGCCAGAATAAACCTACAAACAGTAGCGTACGTGTCGTCAGGATGTTAAATCAATCAATCAATAAAAGTCCAAGGATGAAAGTCTCAGAGAAACATTCCCAGAAAAAACCAATCGTTCCCGTGGCCTGCAGCATCAAACTCTGGCACCTACCTCCCACCCTCGGCCCTGAATGCGGAAGCATCGCTGTCAATCGCACAGCATCCCTGCGAACACCACTAGCCCAGCCCATGCCACCAGCGAACTCATATTTGGCAAGTTCGCATTCACCCACGCTGAGCCCGCTTTCGATGTCACCTTGGCATACGATGCTCCGCAGACCTCGTTTAAAGTATCCGCTGCATTGTTGTACGTCTTCGACAGTCCAACCAAGGCCACACTATTGCTATTCAACGCGGAAGCATAGGAATCCATCAATCCCGTCGTGCATTGGTTGCATGCATTCGTCGTAATCTTCGGTGCGAGCTGTTGACCGAGGGCCAGTTGGTAAAAGTAAAAATCAGAGGGGTCGGAGTTCGCAACAGCTTCCACGTAACAGTACGAATTTGTTGACGGGTCTACCGCACAACCAACACCATACATCAAGTCGTACGCGTGCAAGGCTATACAAAAATAAGTCAGGAGACACGATAGACCTCGAACCGAGGTGACAGTCACCATTAAGCGCCAACACGGCAGTCTCGACCTGATTCGCAAGGTCTGTTTGGCAGGATGATTGTAGCGATGTTGCAAACCAAGACATGTTGGCGACACACTGTTCTTGCGAAGTGTCCGTGTGACAAGTGGCCCATACAATCAAGTTCATCAAGGTTATGTTATTTTGAGCCTGTCAGTCCCGAAAACGATTATTGACATTCCTCGGAGAAAATACAATAGTCACCTGTGAAAATGCGTAGGAGAATGCATTCAACAAGGAAAAAGGTCGGCAGGAACGAAATGCATCCGTTTGTGTCATATTCAAGAAGAAATTATAGCAGGAGGCGGTGGAAAAATTGTAAGAGAGCGTCTTATCGAAGGGTTGAGGGAACGGATTGGGTACCAAAGGGTTCGAGGGAACCATTGGGGCCGGGGTGGTACTATCGCGCGCTCCAAAACGATTTGAAGCGAATCGCTTGAGCAAATGGTTGCTCTTAGCGGCGTGGGGCTCGTGAAGTGACCAATCGATCATTTTTGTCCATTCGTGATTGTTATCCACTAAAAGAAGGTCCAGAAATGCAGGGTGGGACCAAAAGCGCGTGGATACAGCGAGGAAAATGAGAGCGAGAGGAACAAGGATGATAGTCCATCTAATCGAGCAACGGGACCTTTGCTTCGAGAGTGCGACGTCTTTTACTGGGGGGCTCATTGTCTGCGTCGCGTCCGGGGGATCGACTACTTGTCGTGCGGCAGGCAGCGGTGACGGTGGGGGGGTAAACATGACTGGAAGTGTGATGTTTTAAAAGAGCGTGTTGAAAACGAGTGGAGAGCCAAAACGAGTGAACTGCAGGCGTTGAAGCCTGTCACCAACGGGCAGATCGGGAGGACTACTCAGACGTGGATCAGAGATGGTAGATGGATACGAATGTCGTGGAATACCCCCCACCTGGCTTTTAGGAAAACAGGGCACGTTGTGTGCCTTTAGCCTGGGTACATTCCCATTGTGTCAATGGGCAGCTTTGCCGAAATCTAGCTTTATCTCCGCGAAATTGACATGAGTGAACGCTGCGTTTATAGCCGATCGGCAAAGTTCGTTAAAATTGGCCGAACGGTGGGTTACATGTTCTCGGGGGGTCGCATACTATGATTGTATGATTTGCACAGAGAACAAAACAGACCAATATTAAAGTTTCATATGCCCGTTGCTAAGCAGATAAACCGAACATGATATATTATGAATGTTGGTACTCACTCATTGGTTGCTTGTCAAATTCATTAGGTAAGCGCGATTCAATGTGGGATTAAGTAATAATCTGGTCACGACTTCAGGCTGGACACAAGTTCTTCAGCAAAAATATTGGCAGCACTGTCGCGTTAGAGGACAATGGGACCCATGCGTTCGAGGGTTGTGCTCAGGTCATTCGGGATCCGTGTTTCTACCCACAGCCACTCGGGGTCGTCCGAAACACAAAGCAGTGTCTGGCATCGGATTGGCTTCAAGTTCAACTGGACACCCAGGACGGATATAGGATGATACATTTGGGGTCCGCTTGTTGGTATTGTGAGATCGATTGCAGTGTTTTCTCCGCCGTTGACATGTTAGTCATGTTTCAAGTTTACCTATCAGTCTAGACCAAGCTGGGTTGTGTCCAAGGATTTCCACTGCAACAAATTAACAGCGCGAGGTATATCCGGAGACCGATCAGCGGCACTCTCATTCGGAGCGCATTGTGCAAGACAAGGAACACAAAACGTCTGACCTAGAAAAACAATCCAACCCCTAATATGCTCCCGGCACGAGTGCACAACGAAGCGTGCCCATAAACTCTTCCGCTTCTCCCATATGTTCACCTGGCATACCCCGGCGGAGGGAAGCTTCCAGCAGCAGATGTGCGCTTTTAGAAACAGTGTAGACACTTGTGGTTGAGGAAGGTTGGCGCTACGCGCAGAGAGCAACGCCATGAAGACGATGCCACCGCCTGTTTGTTTTACCATATCCTCAACGAGGTGGAATCATAGTCTCTAATCCCACAACAACGAAACGCTTGCTCACCTGGGAACGGTCTGCACACAGTGATTCCGGATCGTTGCCACTCAACTCACTGGTGACAAGTTCTCGTACCGCGAGAGCGGCATTCGATAAAGATACCAGAGTGAGATATTTGATACTCCGTGCTGGAGAGGTACACGCGCGGTGAGATACCCGGATCCCCCGTTACTCTGCAGAAGAAGTGAGTATCAGTCCCGCCGATGACAACGATCGGTTCATGACGTTCATTCCTCTTTCCTGAGAAAGAGCGTTTTGTAGTGACTTGTTGATTGCATTTCCTTCTACTGCGACATATTCAGTGCGAGCAAGGTTCGGTGAGGAGACCTGCGTTGTCCTAGAACGATCACTATGGAGATCGTGGGGAGCTTCAGTGGACGGGTGGCCCAGCACAGAGGTAAGTCGGTCAATGATATGAGATAGTCAGTACTGAGCTCCATTCGTTTCGTTGTCCGCCCGAAGTACAGGGACCGTGGGAAATATCAAGTCTTTTGAATTTGATGGAGTCGACGTTCTCTCCTTCAACTCTGACTTCGATCTCCAACACACATTTGCTGTCGTCAACGCCATCCTCGACATTGTTTCGGTAGTCTCTGCCAACAATTGAACCACCTACTGGATTCCCATCGCACCGCTACTGTCTGTCTACGCTTTATACCGTGCCCCCACAATAACCGAACATGTCGCAAGTAACTCGCCCATCAACATCTAACACGTGTGTCGTGCTTTTTTTTCTTTTGTTAACTTGCTCACTTCGTTCTTCTCTTGGCAGCCCTTCCAATCACAATGACTCTTCCTGGAGGAATGGCCTCCGCCCCCCACCAAAAGACCTGCGGCCTCAAACAGAAGATGTGACTGCCACAAAGGGCACCGAATTCGAAGACATGTTTCTCCGCCGCGAACTTCTCATGGGCATCTTTGAGGCAGGTTTCGAAAAACCCTCACCAATACAAGAAGAAGCCATCCCTATCGCTCTCACCAAACGTGATGTTCTTGCTCGTGCAAAGAACGGTACCGGCAAAACTGCTGCCTTTGTCATACCCTCCCTTCAGCAAATTGACGTTAACAAGAACAAAATACAAGCCCTCCTACTCGTCCCTACTCGTGAACTCGCTCTCCAGACCTCCCAAGTTTGTAAAATCCTCGGGAAACATCTGGGGATTCAGGTTATGGTTACCACCGGCGGCACTACCCTCAAAGACGATATCATGCGTTTATCAGAGACGGTCCACGTGCTCGTCGGCACCCCTGGCCGTATTCTTGACTTAGCTGGAAAGCATGTTGCAGATCTCAGTGAATGCCCTGTTTTTGTCATGGACGAAGCAGACAAACTCCTTTCTCCTGAATTCACGCCCGTTATGGAGCAATTACTCTCTTTCCTCCCGTCTGACCGTCAGGTTATGCTCTTCAGTGCAACCTTCCCACTTATTGTAAAGGATTTCAAGGTACTTACTGCTCTATAATATCCTCCATTGTCTTACTGGTGGGTGTAGGATAAGCACATGAAGTCTCCGTACGAGATAAACCTCATGGAGGAACTCACCCTACGTGGAGTCACACAATATTACGCTTACGTCGAAGAGCGGCAGAAAGTGCATTGCCTAAATACGTTATTCTCCAAGGTGCGTCACCTTTGGTGTGCCGGGTGTCCGCTTCGTTCATCGTACCGTAGCTTCAAATTAACCAATCCATCATCTTTTGTAACTCCACTAATCGTGTCGAGCTTTTGGCCAAAAAAGTTACCGAGCTTGGCTATTCCTGTTTCTATTCACACGCGAAAATGCTGCAATCGCATCGTAATCGCGTCTTCCACGATTTCCGTAATGGCGTATGCAGGAACCTAGTTTGTTCCGACCTGCTTACACGAGGCATTGATATCCAAGCTGTGAACGTCGTTATCAACTTTGACTTTCCAAAGAACTCGGAAACGTATCTCCACCGTATTGGACGATCGGGTCGTTTCGGGCACTTGGGTCTTGCCATCAACCTTGTCACATACGAGGACCGATTCAACTTATACCGTATCGAGCAAGAGCTTGGGACGGAGATACAGCCTATTCCCCAGATCATCGATAAAGGGTTGTATGTCGCACCTGCTACACCCGAGGAGCCGACACCTGCTCCGCAAAAATCGCTTACTCAACCACAACTTCAGCCACAATCCCAGCCACAGCCGCAAGCACGACAGCAAGGACCGGTTCAGCAGGCTCAACCGGCTCAAAACGGGAGGCAGAACAACACACCAGTACCATCACTGGCATCCTCGCGTGGTGGGTACGCCAACCAAGCACCATATCGGGCGACTCCCGTCGGCCGATGAAACTTCCTGAGGCGAAGGTTTGAGGTGGAGGAGGGGGCTGTCCTCTGGCTTGCAGTGCACCGTCAATTTGACCACGCTTGGTCTTGCTATCATCGTTCAGTTATTGCCATTGTCACCTTTTTAGAGGGGGAGTTCCAACCATTTTTTGTCTCGATCTCTTTTCGCAGTCGCCGTCGAGTCGCAGCTCTTGGCCTTTCCATCGCCCTTTCCATCAAATGTGTGTATGTGTTCCTAACCCATATATATTATAGGCTATTCTTTCCACTACTCTCGAGGTGATATCTCCTTTTTTTTTCTTTCGATCTCCCCCTCCTATTCTTCACTTGCTGTACTGTGGACCGAGACGGTGTATCGTGGAAGATTGACGGTAGTGTATGCAGGTCGGGTTGGTGATGTGCGGTGGTGCGGTGGGGACGAGGACTGATCACTCTGGGGCCGTTTTTACTTAGGTACCTTTGCCAGACGACTCGAATTGATCTCACCCTTGTTCCCAGTTGTGTTTATGATTGGATTGATCTTTATCTACGAGTGTACCACCAACGGCCGCCTCGCACCCCTTCCACAATGCCAACTGATTAAGTTATCTAGTATTCATGTAATGGTAATTTCGATCCTCTTCTACTCTTCCACACTGACTTGGGAAAGTAAGAAAGCGGCGGAATATCGATGACAGATGACGGGTCGTTTCAAGCTGGTTAGCGAACGTCCTGACTCCGCCGCCAGTTGATACCGATGATCTTCAACCACGATAGCACTGAGAATGCACGCGTGTATAGCGAAGCATCTGAAACATCAACGGCCAACATACTACTGCCTTCCTGAACCAGATCCGCCGCACGGACGTGTCAAGTACTGCCCTTCAATCACGATCAATTGATCATCATAAACGTTACACGGTCATATCTTACAGAGAACTTACACTACCTTAAGCAGTACTCGCCCCTTCAATCAGCCGTTCCAACTGCTCCGCACCCATTCCCGGCGTCCTAGGGACGATGCTGCACCGGAAGGGAAGCGGATGTCTGCACCATACCGTCAATGCGATGAGTGGACACACAATGAAGAAGCACCGAGTGCACGCATACTCACATGGCCACCCCGTTGGAGAATTTCAGTTCAATAGGAATTTCCCTCCCATCCTCATCCTTGGCTTTCCCGATCGTGAACACGGCCAATATCTTGGCGATCACAGACCACACGGAGGTGTCCGCAAAGTGTCTTCCGACGCAGATGCGCCGGCCGAAGCCGAATGCAATATGTTCGACGTCATCAGAATTGAGTCTGCCGTCCCCATCGAGGAAGCGCTCGGGGATGAACTCGTTGGGTTGGGGGTATTTGGATTCGTTATGGCTCATGGACCTGGCAATGAAAATGGCGATCGTCCAGCAGTGCATCACAGAGGGTCGAAGGCGACTGACCAGAGATTACATACGACCATAGCTCCTGTGTATACGAATGAATGCAGAGATTCTATGGAATTTGGCTCACGCACCTTTCGGAATGTGAAACCCTGCATAAACGTCATCATCGACGACAGCGTGCGGGATCGCTGGTGGACAAATAAGCCAACCCAAGTGCGAATGCATGTATGTGACACTTACACAAAGGAACGACAGGACAGTACCTGAGCGTTTCTCGAAAGATGGCATCAATGTAAGGCAACGACGGTCGATCATCTATCGTGGGTAGCCTGTGTCTACCTACGGTGGCATCGATCTGAGCTTGGGCCTTCTTCTGGACTTCAGGAGTCACCGCCATCAAAAGCAAGAACAGCAAAATGACAGAATTCGACTATCCTCCGTAGTGTGAGCGACAAGAAAGGATCTCGTGCGAAGCTACTTACCGTCTCCGACGCAGCTGGGAATCCAAATGAGCCAGGACACCTCCGAAATCAGTGTTATTCACCTATGAAGCCCGTTGCAGCTGCGTGTGAGAGGTCCTCCATCCATCCCGCATTTGCTCCAGTGCTCTTGTCCTCCACACTTCTGAGGGCATCGGATACCATTGACGGGGCACCATTTCTCAACGGCTTGCACGACGATCAATCGGTGTCTCAAAGATATTGCATTTCCCTCACCAGTCTCTGTAAAGCATACTCGAACGGTTGCTCAATGTATTGCTTCGTATTTGCCTTGGCGATCGCCATTTCCCGCTTGAACGACATCCCAGGAAGCCATGATGGAAGCTTTAACACTAGACACCTTGACAACGCACGAGAGGAGTGAGTCACAGCTTCACTCACACATCGGAAACGTGCCGACGAGGATGGAGACATCCGGACGCATTGCGCGTACAGTGACTTTGAGCGTCTCTACAATGATGTCAAAGAGAACGTCTTTTCGAGACTGGGCATCATAGTCATACACGCTGGCCAGGATGACGGAGCCTGTGTACCTATGAATCGGTCATTGAACGTCCACACAATTTCAAGCAGGCAAAACATACTCGAATATGTGGTCTGGGAATTGGTCTGGACTATCCAGAAGCCTGCGCAATAGTTGACATGCTTTCCTATGCTGGAGTGGCGCAAACCTAGAGATTACTTCGCGCCGGAAAGTCTGATGGAAAAATCGTCTATGTAAACGCCACCTGTCCCCATACTCCATGAAGATAGAACTGAAGCCCCTTCCACATCTACAATTGATAAACCCGTTATTCCATATGTCACATGAATATGCTCACAGATCTTTGGTAGCGAGGTAAGGACGGTCTGAGTAGTTTCTAGAGCGGTTGTCGAGCAATTCCTTGGCAATCTCTTCCGAGTTTATGATGATCATATCTTTGCCCATGAACGGAGTGTAGACGAGGTCTCCTGAGAGTCGTAGATTTGAGCAGATAGTACAAGCAGGACCCAGGATTGTGGTTACCATACGTCTTTGCCCACTCGGCATATTCCAACCATGGAGCATTCGAGTTGAATGCGGCGACGCTTCCAATGAACGGTAGCCCCTGTGGACCGGGAGGTAACGGATAAGGGGACCAAGATCGCACGCTCCTGAGATATCGGCGCACGACGTCGAGCGCTACGACAGAAGCGAGCAAGAGGCTGGTGGTCGATGCAACCCACATCAAGGCGCAAAATCACGAGAACAGAAGAGACCCACAGCTTTTATGAAGGTTCCGTTCCTCCGGGTGTTTCGGTCAGTTTAAGAGCAGAGGATGACGGCGTTCCATTTCTGAAACGAACCCCGCTTCTAGGTTCCATCATACAACATCACCAGATCTGGATGGGCAAAGGAAAAAAAACAGCCGTGATTCCAGCCGACGACGGACGTTTCAAATCGTCTGGTGTATCAATTCCGGCAAATGGATCTGACAGTATTTGGGGTCACCCCGGTGTCTGACCAGGCTTGAAGTAAATTATCAGGATAATGGACTTCGATTATCGCTCACTTGGGTTGGCGAAAGTCGTTCGGTGTTGAGTCGAGACAAGGAAGTTCACACTGCTGGTCTGTAGAAGATCTCGATGACATTGTACTTTCTTGCCGATGTTGAATATCGTTGCGAAAGGAATGGTATCAATCGGGAATGGGGTAGGCGTTGATCCCGGGACTCTGTAGCAGCAGGACAGCTATCACAGGGGAACTTTTGAAGTGACGAACTCGCCTAAGCTGAGAAAAAACGTATGCATTGCGAGACTTGTAGTGATGGGATACTGCATGTATGGGCTGCCAATCTCCAAGTTTACATAGACAATCCAGTAAGATGTTTGCATATGACGAGTCCCCGCTACAATATTGTTCAACAACCATCACTTGTTGAGAAACTGAGTGGGGCGGTATCTAAGAATGTCATGGGAAAACCAAATATTCCAAGGAAAAACTTACTGTTTGAATACATTAAGCCTGCTAGTTATCACAAGGCTTACGAGCAGAACAACTGTTGAATTTACATCGGCAAACCCACGTTACACTGTTGCGGACGAGTCTCTCCATATTCGACTTGTCGTCGCTCCAAGAGTGACCTATCCAAGAAGTCAGGAGTGCAATACGCCCGCGTACAGGGAGACGCTCATCAACACGTCTGGTCATGATGCTGCACTCGCCTACTATATCGCCAAGTCCTCCATCTCCATCCTGTCCTCACCCCACCAACACCGACAGTGCCTCTTCCACAGCCCAGGCACCCACCCTCGCCCATCGCTCATCCGTACGTTGCATATGTTTCAGAACGTCCGTAGCTGTCACCGACTTGGTCGCTCCACCCCCTGCGGCCGTACGCCCGCGCCGAAGCACACCCAATGCCTCCCTGACATAGCTTGCTAAAAGCTGTGGGCTGAGCGGCACGTATGCTTCCTCATCCGCGCCCGGATCTGATAATGCCGCCGGGTCTGCATCGTCATCCGGTTCCACGCCGCCCTGCGTGCGTGGTGCATGATAATGAGAATAGAGCGACGCAGATGCAGACAGGTTGTACAATGCCGACTTGAACCCACATGTCGACCCCAGAGACAGATCCACAGACTCTTGGGTCTTGGTGTGATCGTTCCATATCCCGTCCGTGGTACTCCCACCCTCTCCAGCGGGAGGTGGCGGGACCGGCAACGGTCTTACCTCGCCATCCCAGAGTACGATACTCCCTTCTTCGTATAGCTTGACCACGGCCCACGAAAAGAGTCGCTTCATCTTTTTGTGCGGCGATTCAGTGGTCGGGCCACGTGTCGCTGGTCCGGACACAGAGGCTGAGGCTGTGCTCGGTGCGTTCCGCGTCTTGTCGCGTCCGGCCTTTTCGCGCTTGCGTGTCTCAGCGCGAACGACTCGGGAAGCGAGTAATGCTAGCTCAGGAACACGTCGGAGGTGCGAAAGTGTGAACCCTAGCGTCGGACCACCCTCATCGTGCTCGTCCAACTCTGTCTCGCCCACATGTGGACGACGAGGGCGGGGTGTAGGCTCAACATCGTCTGCCTCGCCTGCACCGGATTGCGCGCGTTTCGTCGGCGTCGACATGTTTCCAGGTGTGCCTCGAGACGGGAACGACCAAGGGACAGAAAATGGTGATGGTGCATTGTCCATGTAATGTTTGACGTATAGCCGAAACGTATTCGCAGTGAGATCGCGGGAATGTAGACGTGACGGGTGTCGCAGTTTGGGTTTGCCTGCCATCTGAAGCGCACGCGGCGTCAAGAAGTGGAATGAACAACCATTCGGCTGGTCTTACCTCGTGTGGTTTGATAGGACTGGATGGTTTGCATGGGCTGGAAGGCGTCGAGGAGGCGATGGAGGAGGAGGCGGGTGAGGAAGGGAGATGCCCTAGCCCATGATCAGCGGTGTGGACGTGTGTCTGTACGGCTGGAGGTCGATTTCGATTCTGATGTGGAACCGGAATGGGTGGCGCAGGAAGTGTATATGACACGATATTAGACGCGGTGCGTGATGGGACAGAGAAGACGTTCGCATCCGCACGCGTACCTGGGTGTGAAGTCGATGTATCTGGCGAAGGGAGACACGAGGCAGATTTAAGGGGTGGGACAAATGGGACGGACAGCGAGTACTTTGTCTTGTGCAATTCGATGACACGTTCCAAGTGCGTGATCTCGTCAAGTGAGGAAGAACACGGGTCTGTATGTGAGCATGAGTGATGCAGGGGTAGAGGGAATGGATGGGAACACACCAATCGAGTCTGCATGAATCTGCTTCGACTCATAGTGTCGCATGACTCTGCCAACTACGCGGACGGGGTAGCCCAGTTCTGTGACTGGGGGCGGTGGTTCTATTGTCTCAATCTTGACCTTGTTCGGGCGTTCTTTCTTTGGTGAGGCATTTCCTGCGGGTGCAGAAAGCTGCGGATTGGCCGGATGACGAAGGACACAGTCGATGACGGCGGTGCCATCGTCAACTGCTGCGTCGTCAATAGGAAGCAAGAGAGAGGTGTGAGAGGACAAACTGGTGTAGACGGCACGCTTGTCGTAGGTTTGAACGGCAACGAGCATACCGACAAGGATAACGGTGCGACAGGGCGTATAACCAAGCCAGAAGAAATCATCTAGAGAGCGAGTGAGTTCAGATTCAGAGCCAGTAGATGGAATACGAGCCAGAGTTGGATTTGCGCATGTCGAGGACGTCGCGTATGAAACATGGCGCGACGGCCTCTTTGGTGAGCGTCCACTGCCAAATGTCCATCGCCAAGATGAGCACACTCACTCAACATCTCCTCGCAACTGGGACAAACTACGCCGCCGCTATAGAACATCCATTTCTCACCGACGCAGCTCAACTCAGACTGCCCGCTGCTCGTCTCGCGCTTTATCTCTCTCAAGATCGCATTTACGCTGCACAAGCTTACCCCCGCTTCATCGCCCAGCTCATCTCAAAGATCCCATTCGACGACCCCAACGCCAACCCACTCGCGACCCGCACTCTTTCCCTCCTCGTCGGATGTCTTACCAACATCGTCCGCGAAGTCGCCTTTTTCGACAATATTGCTCACAAGTATGAGCTCCCTCTCGATCACGGCTACTGGCTGGATCGCAAAGCGACGCGTGACTACACCGCCGAGATGGCGAGGATAAGCACGTTCGCGTCCCTTGAGGACGGCCTCGTGTTCTTGTGGGCGATGGAAAAGGTACAGCACTCTGCACCGTCCCTACCCTTGCTTGCTGGAATCGACGACAGATCTACTTGGATGCGTGGTCGGTGGTCTATCGCAACCTTCCGGCACCATCCCCACAAGTCGATCTCACAGCCAAGGCTGTCAGAGATCTTTCTTACAGCTGGTCCGACGCCAATGCCGATTTTGTGCAGTTTGTTCAAGGGATCGACGATCTTGTCAATGACTACTTTACCCCCGTCGTGGCGGGTCAACCGTTGGGTGGACGGAGCGCGTCGGACGTACTTGCGCATGCAGAAGCGATATGGGCACGCGTCGTCGAGCTCGAAGCAGAGTTTTGGCCAAACGAAGGCGACGAGGAGGTGTTCCGTGCGGGAAAGTAAAAGTCTCTTCTGTGACTCCTTGGACCTGCTGCCGGAGCAGTCTGCCCTGATAAAGCATAGGTGCTCTACAGATGTACTTGGTATTCCTCAACTAAGTTCAAGTAAACATAAGCAATCACTCCCTAGATCAAATGAGAAAGTCCAGGTCGGCGGAGGTGAGGACGAGGTTGGTGTGTATGGAATTTAAAAACTTGGTTTTTGATTGGCCAACGAGATTGCTTACTTAAGCTCTTACATGATCTCAGACTGGTTTGTCGATGTAAACGAGTCACCGACTCAATAGTGGTGCTGCCTCGGCGAGAACTTCTTTGCGCGGCCCTGCCACGTTATTGCGACCTTCGTCACCATGGGCCGCATCATACTCGCGCGAATGTTTGTTTCGGGTCCGGTCGCGCCGTTTGGACTCGGGTTGGCTTCCTGGCACGATTTCCTCCGCCTGTCAGGCTGATTGGCAGACACTTCTTCCGTAACTCGTGCACCGGAAAAATTCGCAGTCTCATGTCCCGCTGACTGGAACTCGTTTTCTAATGGCACTAGCCATCTGATGCTTTGATCAAGTACTGGATAAGCTTTTCTCCCGCTTTTCCGTTCCTTTTCATCTTGCATTGTCAGAAGCATTCTAAAATGTGAAATGCCAAACCCGTCGCTGAGCGGCCTTCACTGAAGTTACTCTGATCCCTCAGCGTATTTGCTGGCATTCCTCCCGTCCGAAATCTTCTCAGTAACGCCTGCTGAGACAATGTCACGTAGTTGACGATTTGATCCGTATATTCAACAGTCAAACATGTCAGTCCAACATACTGCATGCTACACGGTACAAAAAGAAGGCACAAAAAACCAAAACGCCTCATTCCGCTGCAATAGAACCACCATGGTACTTTCTCTGACCTTTCTCTCCTTCCTATTCCTCTCCTTCAATCTCATATTCGCCAGTTCTCTGATACATCGCGGTGGAGGCAAGGGCACTCTTCGCTTCTCAACAAGGCTTCGTACAAGCGTGTTAAGTGGCCAGACCCTTCCAGACACGGATCATGCTCGTGTCCGTGCCTTGGTACGAAATCTCAGTAAACGCAACGATTCGTCTATCGCCATTACGAATGATATTTTTGATTATGTCGCTCAAGTTGGCGTTGGAGATCCTCCACATTACTGTGTGTTTATCCGTCGCCGTGAACGCGCCGGGAAGCAACTCAACTTATCGTAGATGCCCTTCAGATTGATACCGGAAGCTCCAGCGTATGGGTGGGTGCCAATAGTACGAACCCATACGTCCTGACGAATACGAGCGTAGACACCGGAGACACATTCGTACGTGTACAATGTCTTTCACATGTTTCGTGCCACATTCGACGATGGTCACAGGCCGTATCTTACGGGTCTGGAGCAGTCTTTGGTGAGGAATGGCGTGATACCGTCATGCTTTCCCCAGATCTGGTGATCAAAAGCCAGTCCATTGGTGTGGCTAGTTCAATCAACGGATCCTTCGAAGGCTTGGATGGTATCTTCGGCGTTGGGCCTCTTGGCTTGACTAAGAAGACGGTCTACAATACTTCCACCGTCCCTACAGTGATGGATAATCTTCACTCACAAGGGATGATTCACGAGGAAGTGCTGGGGGTATACTTTGTTCCGTCCGTCGAGAATGCTCGCCAGGGGGAACTCACATTTGGCGGCTATGACAATAGCGCCATCACTACCCCTATGGAGTACGTCCCGCTCACAACGACACCTAGTGCATCATCGTACTGGGGTGCCAATCAGTCTGTCTTGTACGACGGTGAAATTATACAGCGGAATGCCGCTGGCATTATCGACACTGGCACTACCCTTGTGCTTTTGGAATTGGGTGAGCGGTAATCAAACAGGGTGTGCTTTAAGCTGACCTCTTACCCACAGCTGCCTTCAAGAGGTACCAGAATGTGACGGGCGCTACCCTGGACATTTCCACCCAATTATTGTCTATTACTCCCGTCCAGTATGAAAATCTGAAGCCGTTGTCATTCAATATTGGCGACATCTGCTTGGATCCCGTACCCAACGCGCAGATCTGGCCTCGAGCGCTCAACACTGCCATTGGAGGGAATGCGAGTGCCATATACCTCACTGTCAGTTACTTGCCACCTGCGATTGACTTAGGGTTTGTTGATGGGTATGCCTTCTTGTGCGTCCACCTCTCCCTTTTCTTACCCAGACTAATTATCGATCACAATGTTGGCCATGCTCTTAGGGAACGCTTTTACAGCGTATACGACACCACAAACCAGCGGGTCGGCTTTGCCAAAACCGCCTACACCGAATCGGTGATAAACTAAAAGTTATTTTGACTGCAAACTTTGACTCCACTGCGTTTCATATACAATCTCTGTTTCCAGGTTGTGTAACACTCTCGTTGATGTTGTACTAAATGGGTTATATTGCGATATCATCCGCAATCCGCTACAGTAACTCTCCTGCTCCTTTGATACTACGTTCCAGTCACCCAATCGTGGTAATCGTTGCCGAACTCGTTTCATGCATGATAGGGAATGAATGGGTGGAATTATCAGAATATTTCGAGATCTTGATTATATGCAAGTGTCCCTGTGGTAAAGTTTTGCAGGTACGCCGGTAACTGAGATATATATAGTAGTCGGTACTAAACCGGCCTGGTGACAGTCTTCAATCACACGAAACCGGGACGTTGTACCATAACTTATCTATTGGGGGCCACAGGCTCAACAATCTTGTAAGAATCGTTTTACCTTCATCTATCTTTGAGTCTCGTACAATACACTCGTTCTGCCAAGCTGCCACCGCGTAGGCAATGAGATAGTGCACTTTTCGTCGATGAGCAGACTCTTTCAGCATATGGCGCTTACCGTGGACCTCTGGCAGCGCTTCCGGGGAGTTACAAGCACCAGAGAAGTGCCTGTTGTATAACAACGTCTCCCTGGCCACACAAGCCATGCAATCCAGTCACCCTCTATATTCTATGGACATAAGACGACCGTCGAAGTAAATGGAGAGGAACAGAAAAAATGACATTGAAAATACTTTGCTAACAGTTACATTCAGCGAAGGGGGGTATGATTTTGCAGCGCAAGACGGGCGCGTTGGCATCAGCATTTTACCGACTGTCCGTATCCCAGAGACTTAAAAGTGAGTCGGAGGCGGTGAAGAGGTGCCTAACTGACAATGGATTGTACAACTCCTAATTGAACGCGATGATACTGACCCCAGCAGCATAAAGAATCGTGTCGTACCAGGAATCGATATGACAGACACGGCTTGTCTTGGTGACCCCATTCACGTACGCCTTGACACGCAGATTCCTAGCGCAGTCAACGTCGAGGAAGTTCAACGCGACAAACACGCTGGGCGTCTTCCAAAACTCCACCCCGCCAAATGTAACCTCCTTGCTCTGTTGATGCTGTGGATGCGTGACAGGACGCACATCCATTGTGTTGACACATGTGCTAAAAATGTGCTCTCGGTCCTCTGGATAGGCGATCCAGCAGGCTCCTGCAGCATACAGGCCTGTGTCTCCCCAGGTATCGATATGGAGCGTGAATCCGTTCACATCAATGTCAGTGGCGTTCACGTTCAGGCGCCAATTCCGGTTATTGTCAGAGTCAAAGTGGTTGAAGAACACCACCACCTTGGGAGGCGTGACAAACTGCCGCTCAAAGTTGACCCGCACTGATGGAGAGTCGTACGATCTACGCATGTGTTCACCAGTGAGAAAGTCCAGGTCGCCGGGCTTGAGGACGAGGAGATTGGCGATGCCGCTGTGGAGCTTGGAGTCCTCCCAAGTGGTGATATGGCAGTCTGCCCAGGCATGAGTGAAATATGGGACGGCGGACTTGACGCGGATGTAGGCAGTTTTGTCGACATCAAGCTCACAGATGCCGTGCGCGATGCGAGGACGAGTCAGAAGGGGGTAAGGGAAGCACAAAGTAGCCCGAGTGTCAGATTTCGGGTCATTTGCAGCATGGACGCTCAGCGTATTGAAACTGCAAAGGATAGGCATGACTGGGGGTGTGTGGAGCTTAGAGTGCAGGCGGGCGAAAGGTTGATAGTGGCAGAGAATGAAAAACCGGCTAAAATGCAGAAACTAGAAGGGGGTAGGATTTTATGGGGTTTAGGGCCCACAGAAATCAGTCACTCACCTCGAGGCTTGCTGCGGCAAAGCGATGGAGGATTGAACACACATCCAGCGCGTTGCATCAACGCCGATGACCAGGGCCAAGGTCCAGGTCCGGGAGATCCTTGCAGTCGCGATCTTGAGAGGCCATTAGTGGATGGTTGGAGAAGAGGGTCACGGGGTAACTCCCGGGAGTAGCCACGATGACCCTTGCCCAATGGTATCATCCATAGTGACGCGGGGGAACAACGCAGGGAAGGGGAGGTTGGCGGTGCAGGATGGACGCAATGGGTTCGCTCCTGCGACCGACCAACGTTGCACCCGAAATCGAGTCACCTTCACAAACAAGGCGGAATTTCATTTCCGTCCCTTAGCGTAACCCGGGAGAAATTTTTCAAGACATCTTGCATAGCACTATATTTCCTAAACACATGGGTAGCATGATATGCTCGGACCCGACGACGATAACAAACCTTACGACAGCCCCTGGACTTTTAGGGCCTCCTGAGTGGCTGCAATGAGATTCTGACCAGCAGCCTTCGCAGGCTTTTGGAACGTCTGGGCAGTGGGCAGACTTGTAGCAACGACCAGGCATTGTTAGAGAACCCCAAGATCATCGACAGCATTTACTTATCATCCATTGGTCAAAGTTCATTTTGTCTGAACGATCATGACGAGTTCCAGTATCCTTATGTAATCTACTCTCCTGGCACTCCAGTTGCGAAGGCATCTTCCACGTGTCTGAGCAACAAGACAGTAGTACCGTACTCGCATTATATCCCATGGCTCCAATTCCCGCCACTTTCGACGCCGATGCACGGGCGCTTCTAGAAGCAGTAGAACAGCGCCAAAATGACCTTTCAACGTTCCAAATTCCACGCCTCCGAGCATGTACAGGACCACTAGCTACACAACAAGCATGGGTTGCTGAAGTCAGGGAGGACATTGAACAGCTCGCTAAACAGATTGAAGTAAGCATATTGAACTCTAGGACGAAGCACGTTGAATGAGAACTGATGTTTGATACTGGATTTATATTTGGTTTTTCCTACGTTGTAGGAACTTGACGTCCTCGTGGATGACCAGCGGAGTCACAAGGCACGGACGGCGCTCAGGACAAAGGTGGATAAATACATGAAGGTGCTTGACGAGTATGTCCGCGCCATTTGTTCTGCTACCTAAACTCACTCCTATAGACTGCGGAAAGACTGTCGAGCAGCAGTGCTCATTTCGAAGCGCGCGATAGATGCCCAGAGCAGATCACAGCGTGAAGAACTTCTTCGACCGTCTTCCATTGTGGAACAGACGACCCCCAGCGAGAAAGTCACGTTCGTGTCTTTTGAGCCTCGTGACAGGACCAACAAGAATAATAATTTTTGCATTTCAGGGAAGACACACTCATGAAGGCCAATAGCAACGTCACAGAAGCTCTACAACGGACGATTGGCCTCATGCAAAAGGAACTTGAACAGAGCGTTCTCTCTGCTCAACTTCTAGGTTTGTAAGCTTTCTTCCTGTTAGGCTAAACCAACACTGCCCCAAACAGAGTCGTCTACGGCCAATCTTCAGTCCGCTTCGCAAGCGCACGATACGCTCAACCTCCTCATTGGCACGTCAAAACAGCTGGTGACCGCCCTTGAGCACACGGACCGGCTTGATCGCGTGCTCATCATCTCCGCTCTCGTCTTCTTCGGGCTTGTAGTTCTGTTCGTATTGAAGCAGCGGATATTAGACAGAGGAATCCGGTTGGCGTTTTGGTGGACAAGGTTTGTTCCTGGGGTTGGTGGGGCGAGCGAGCGATTCAGTGCGGGAACGCTGAAGGAAGTTGCAAAGGAAGCGATTGCTGGGAGCTCACCAACGACGAGTGTTGTGGTCGCCGCAACGACTGTTTCATCGACGCTCGCTTCGATTCTAGTGGCATCGACCGCCTTACCAGGCGACACAGAGAATGCCTTGATTGATGAAGAATCTGTGCTATTGTCGAGTGTCGCCTCAGCATCGACCGTGGCTACCGACCCTGGAAATACACCAATCTTGGATTTTGCGCACGTCGAACTCTGATTAGGTATAATACCTTGCCATTATGGACGTTTGCCAGGATACATCACTTCCAAAGTTTTTGGATTTTAAATACTAACCATTGTGTCATCTCGAGCACGAGCACCACCATCTGTTCATTACTTCAGTACGTCACCCCCTGGGAGGAAGCTGTTAACTCCCACACGATCCCATGCCCAGTCTGCTCCCTGAAGATCCATACAATAATTCCGACCAAGTGTGCAATGAGTATTGTACAGAATCGACTCCCATGATCAACTGCATTTAGAAACAGTTTCATTGCGCGGCCTTGTAGTCTAGAGGTACGATACTTGCTTTGGGCCAAGGAAAACTGCAAGTGGCCTGGGTTCGATTCCCAGCAAGGCCCGTCTTGTTTTCTCTTTCTTTTGTGCAATTCCATAGCGTTGCGAATAATTTTACCAATGGGACCGTGCATATCAAAGCCAAACCGTAAACACAATATTCTTAAGCTGGAATATGTTTGTAAGTCGTGCAATCGTGTACAGCCCTGAGATGCGCAAGTCCAAGTAGCGCGCGTCGTATCGCGTAGAATGGAATCGATCAGGCTAAACGGAGGGAGTCACTCCAGGCAGGGCCGCAGCACTTGGGCATGCCAACGTCGTGTCAAGAGAGCGCCATGTCGAAACAGGCAAGCGTCTTCAACTTGAAAGAGAGTGGATGGGCGAGCCGGACATCACAGACAAACCTTTACTCTCATTCAACAGCCCTCTCCACAACACGATGGGAACATGCAAAGCCGTGCCTTGCTTACTTTGACTAAGTGACCATATATCGATCGGACCTAGTTTCTCCGTCACATGGCCGTCCTTACCAAGCCGCAGGAACGAAATACAGTTGCGGTAACGACAGCAGTTTCGTCCTATCCGGTCGGTCAATGTTTCCCTGCGAACGTACCTTAGCCGTACACCGCGGAGCCGTCACATGGGATGAAAAATAACATCAGATCCGTGGAGGGTTTATCATAAGACACTCTGCATTGGGCGCCAAAGAGCGTGTAGATGTTAATGATCCTAGAACCTCGACACTGCGTCAACTGTTATTGATGGGGATGTGAGCCGTACAGCACCTACCTCGTGGGCCCAAACGGGATACAGATATCCTCAGTGATCTACCACACCCTGCCAAAGGTCAAACGAGCAACAGAATAAAAATCCGCTATATCGTGAAAGAAAATCCCGTGCGACACACCAAAGTGACGGCGTTGTCCTCGGCCTCACCCGTTCTTGCGCGACAACCTTGCCTTCCGCCTGGCCAATTTTTCCTCCCAAGCCCGTTTTTTTTCCTGCGTCTGGCTCACATCTGCACCCAACACCTCCCGCGCCTCTGCCATCCTCATATATGCATCAATGCACCCCCCCATCTTTTCCTCTACATTCTCCTCGCCCTCTAGATCCTCTGGGCCAACAGTCCACTCGAAATCAAATCCCCACCCGCGGCGGATAGGTATGCATCCGGATGGGTCGTTTGAGTCGGCAGGGGTACGACTCAGACCCAGACCCGTGGTTTGTGCGTCACGTAGAATATTGCTCCCGATCGGCCGTGGCGCAGAAGCAGAGACCAAGCTCCCCTGGCGTCGCCACCATTCGACGAACCATTTCGCAGCCCGCGTGGTATCCATGTCACCACCTCGAATACGCATACCAAGGCGCGCCGCCAATTGCTCGAGAAAGATATAGACATCTGTTGTTGGTTCCGAACCCTCTGGCAAAACTTTGAGGTACGCCGGAGCTGAGTTAGGATATAGGGCGGCACGTCAGCGTTAAGTACACCAAAGTGAAAGCGACTCAGTGAGACGAGCTACTCACTGGCGGGATCCAAAATGTTCAGCCGGTACAACAGATAATTAACGAGTGCTTCGATATCATACAGACTCTCCTTGATACCGGCTGCATTATGTTTATTTTTAAAACCGTTGAGTTGATTTATTCTCAGCCTTGTTTGCTTACCGATCAGTGCGAGTTTGACGCCTCGTTCAGCGCCTTGTTCTCCTCCGCCGAGGAAAGGAAGCATGACTCCGGGAGAGTCGTAGGAATAAATCAGCGGATTTTCCGATATCTTTAACCGGGTGGACAAAGTGCGCGTATGGCCAGGTTGGGCGGATGTTTGCAACGCCTTAGCAGTGCCTGCGAGGAGAATCCAATGGAAAAATGCACCTTGTAAAAAGGGCGTATAGGAAGGAGGGCGAGAACATACGACCAGCGATCCCAAAACTCCGAAGAGAGTTTAGCAATGTGGATTTTCCGACGTTTGGCATGCCAACGACAATCACGTTCATTTCCGTTGCATGTGGGTTCGTCTTGGCTATGTCTGGACGCGGTATTTTGGGTAAAGATGACAACCGTTGAATACGTGGTGTGGGGTTAGTCGTAAAGGCAACGTACTTACGAGCAATTCGCTCAATGCCTTGATATCCCGGCGCTTATTGCACGACGCGAAGTGGACTATCTGATCTGGAAAGCGAGCTGCCATGGCCCTCCGGAACGGCTTTTACTTGATTTAGCGGAGGAAGAGATGCGGCGGAGTAGGGAGAACGTACTTCCACGCCCCACTCGGAAACCAAGTCATGTTTGTTCAGGACGACGATGCGTTCACATATCGAGCCTGGTGCGGTTGGTGGTGTGGGGCTAGCCGAAAGTGGTGTTATCACGGAAGCATTTCTACCGCGTTCCGCTCTCCATTTCCTTATCGCACCTGTGCAGAAGGCGGAGTGAGTGATCGTAATTTGTAACACCCCCAAACGTGATGGGTGGCTTCTGTGAACTAATTTTTTAATTCCATGCTTCCACATCATCATGTGGCCAGCCACAAAGTTTGAGCCAACCAGTGTAACAGCGTGAGAGGATGAACCTTGAATTAAATCCGACGGTGGAGATAACGAGTAGAAGACGTTTGGAACTCACGCTCTAGATTGTGGTTGATGCTGGTGAGCGGCAAGCGAGCGTCTCTGAGTTCAAGGACGACGTCTGTGCGTGATAAGAGGGCAGGCAACTGCTTTGTGAACTTGTTCATGTGACCGGGGAACCATGATGGTGGAGTTGGCAGGGCAGGGAAAGGAATGGCGGACAGCGGCATGATGCACAAGTCAAGTGCCTGAGTGAGAATGAAACGGGCATTTGCCGAAGAAAAGTTCCACAGTGTGGGTCTCCTCGAATGATAGAAGCGACGTCACTCGCTTAATCAGTAAGTACATCGACTGTGCTCCGAGCGAGTCATTTGGATACATTGGCTTCTCAAAGACGGATGGCGTAGTCCAATTTACACTGCATGCATAACACAAGAGAAAAGGAAATCATAGTATTCCAATGAAAACAGCTGTGTTCTGTCTATACCTAACGAGATATCAGTGATGGCGGGAATACTTGTAGCAACAGAGTCGGATAAGTAAAGGTGCATACAGTGACACTATAAGAAAACATACGACTCAAACCAAACGAAATGACGAGTAAGATACGGGCGTGGTGTGGATGTGGTTGGCGCGGCGTTCCGAGATGCAGTGCATGTTGTACAGTAACCGGGATAGCTAGACAGCAAGGCAGGCGTTGAAACATTTTTTTCAAACAAGGGTAGGTCCATGTCGGATGGGAGGAGGGCGGTGATCACGAGCATTCAAACAGAGATCTGTGGCTACCTACGGATCAACCAGTATTTTCTACCGAGCCATCTGAGGGGTAGAACTACTTACAGGTTTATACCCAGCTGTCCTTGCCGACCCCGATGGCATCAAAGCTTTTGCCGCTGCGCGTGCGCCGCTCCTGCAATACAGGAACGGCATCCAGATTGATCAGCTTCTCTGATGGCGGCGGCGAACCCTCGACCCAGCCCTTCCAGCCCTTCCTGACGGCGACCCTCTTCCTTCTTGGTGGCACTAATGTCATGAGCATAGGTGATATGGGGTGTGAATCGTCGTCGGGAGTATGAGGACGTTTCGAGGATGTTCGAGACGACGTGGACCAGTCGGAGGGGCCGGGGGTAGACCGAGGGGACGACGCCATGGGGGGAGGTGTAACGGAGACGGATCGTTGCATCGTGGCGATGTGTATTGTAGGGCGATGGCTGGTTCCATGGGCACGCCAAAAAGAGGAGGGCTGCAGGACGGGCGCCGTGACGGACTGTGAGGGTGCTGGTTGGGAAGGGAGCGTAGGGGTGGATCTGATGGTGAGTTCCGGGGTCGGCTTCTTATCGAGAGACTTGGAGGCCAGCTTCTTTTTCTTCAGCCTGTCGCGCTCCCTTTTCTCCCGCTTCTTGCTTCTGCGCAACCCCTCGTCCATTTCCACCTCCTTGTAAGGTCCGACGCCATTTAGTAAGCTTGTGAGGACGTCTCTGGCTGGACGAAGATCGAAATCGCCCGCAAGGACTGCGGTTGCGGTACGACGTTGGCGCTTATAGGGGACGTTGATGTTTGGGAAGAGGAGGGACATGGTGGGGAGAACACAAAAAGCACAGGAGGGGTCGTGTTTAAAGCCTCTTAAGCTTGTTGTAGTGTTACGGCACGTGGATAAGCACTCGCAAACAACCTTGTTGATTCTATATCGGAACGTCATCTCCTCCTCCACTCCTGCCAAGGCGCCGTGGTATTTACGACAACAAAAAGGGTCTGCTATCCACCGCACCCCGACATGGATGAAACATAGTCGTGCAGCCAACCGAGCAGTAAGTGCTCGAATGGCAACTCCACACCTTTCCTGTCTGCGGTCTAGGTTCGTAAACTCGTGTCAATGACTCACGGCATTAATCTCTATGTCCCGCAACTTCATTCCGACACACTGGCATCACAGCCTGGCTGCCGCATGTTTTCGCAGCCATGCGACGTCCGCGCTTTCTGTCAGCGGCTCTTTTATTCGAGGTCAACTCCCCGAGGGTTCGTGAGGCATATTGACAATGGGCGTGGTTCTGGACGCTGATTGAGCGGTTTGTGCTGCGCACTGAGACAGCTGAATTTCCTCCGTTTCTCTCCGCACATATATTTATATTTGTATTTCATTATATTTTTATAGGTAATAACGAGGCGGTACGCCTCCAAACCTGGGAGGCTCACTTCTAGGTCGGTACCACAGCTTGTCCGCCGTGCCATATTACTCGTCATTCGCGTCGGCACCATATCATTTTAACCAGTGGGTTCGCAAGTCTCACGTCATACCTTAGAGCCACACTGTGACAACGAGCCTTGAACGCTCTTTTGTCAATCTGAAACACAAGCCTTGACATCCCATCGATCCGTCGCTTAACATGTGCGGGAGCTCTCGCAGATTACTCAGATAAGCATGATACCATGTGCATATCGACCAACCAATTCAAATGTGTTTAGGGCAAACTCTAACACCATCAAAGGATCAACAAAATGCCGCGTACAATAATGCCACCGTGCTATTTGCGATGGTATCTCATTGCGATCCAGCGCCAAGTCGACCAACGTAGCGCCGCCCCACACCTACGTCATCGCAATGTCATTGCAGATATAGTCAGTGACATTGCACATGACGCCCAATAAAATATTTTTGAGACCGCTCTGTGGAGCCCAACCCACCAAATAAGAGGCCCAGACCGTTGGTTGGTAAACGTGGCATCTGATCCGCTAGCGACACAGCTTTCTTGCTAGGGCCCCAGGATAGATCCGAAATTCCATAGCAATTGACTCAATTCCCGACTGAAAAAGGAGAGCACGGATGCGGTACAGGGCACGGTCAGATGATGGCCGCCACAGGGTTGTTTGCGGGACACATCGACGAATAATTTATAAAAGCCGGGATTTCCCTTGCCTGCCCTTTGATGGGAAGGGGTGGAAGGTTCATATCGGGTTGAGGACATGCCTCTGTTCCCACTCCTTCAAAGCGCTGAACCTGGTTCTTAGTCATAAAGACCAAATGAAACGCTGGAAAACCTCGACGCTTTGGGAATGAATTTTGAGGCTGGTCTGTAGCATTCAGCTTGGATAAATCCTGTCGACTGTTGTAATCAGGCCACTGAGAACGCACGTCGGGAGCTCCGTTCTCGCTCCGTTCAAGCGCTCTGTCTGATAAGTCCACAGAGGGGAAACACGGCACCTGAAGTCGACGGAGATGGCATGTAGCGGCGCGCCTGACTCAAAATACAAACTGGGAGCGTCACGGATCCGGATACGTGCCTTTCCCTTTTGTTCTTTTTTGTGCGCTTCCGTTCTTGCACGTAACGCTCCGGTACAACCCTCTTTCTTTTGAAACGCGGGTTTCTACATTCGTTCCTGAGCTACCAGGTTACTTTGCACTTCTTCGAAATAATGAATACGTTGCGAAGCAGTCAGAAATAAAATAAAAAGACCCCCTCAATCAAGTCGAGTATAGCGTTACCAGCTGCGAGGGAATATAATTAAAAGGATAGCGGTAGAGAATGTAGCGCACAGACGCACTTTGTAACCCAAGCGTACGCGCCCGGCGGGGACGGGTTCTTTTGAGGCGCGCCACGTGCATACCCTAACCCGCCAGACTCGTGTATACACGTTGACAAAAAAAGGACCCTGACGGCGCAGCAAGCCTGCGTGATGATCGGTTCATAGACGCAGCACAGGCGTCAGGCCAATCTGCGTGCGACGCACAACGCACGAGTCCGTCCTTGAATGTCCCGTCCCAAAGCCTACCACGCCACCCGAGCCGGCGATCGGGGAGCAGGAGGGAATACGTCTGACTTTGCACCTCACGCACACATCCGACAAGACCGGGTCTCGAGGCCCAAGCACGTAGCACCTGACAGCCGATCGGACGCTGCGCCTAAAGACGTGACTTTGCTTGCATGCGTGCACCCTAGCGCACTGTTAGATTCGTGTATAAGAGAACGGCGGAACGCGAGGACGGAGTGGAGCTGCATGATCGGCCCCACGGGCGTGCTGACCATGGGGCCTGTTATGTATTATGTGATACACGACGCAAGATGGCAAGCAGCCCGTACTTGAAGGGTTGCACTGTTACGCCCGACGTTAGCAGATGCCCACCCCGGAACCACAGCCGGGTGAAATTGCCGAGGTCCGCAAGCGAGACCATCAGTGGCTATCTAGGTGGGAGTGACTTCCGGGGTCTGTAACTTGATATGTCAGTCAAAAATAAACCGGGACGAGGGAAGAAAAAAGGAGCTAGCCAGAGTGTCGTGCTGGAATTGCTTTGCGTCTTGGAGTAGCTCATAGATGGGTCACACAACGCGCATCTTGTGAGCAGTAAAGAAGATAAGTCTTAATCGTTCTGGAGGAGAGGTCAACATGTTCAAGGGCATAGTCAACTTACAAAAAGAATTTCCCATTAGCCGACTTGAACGACTGACCTCGTCATTACTAGTGACGCGCTCTACCAACTGAGCTAAACGGGATTCACTTTTTTTTCAACTCTTAAAATAACATAAGAGCATTGACTTGGGCCTACGACGAGTACTTGATGAAGGAATACCTCGAAGGGGGCCGACAGCTACGCCCTCCCCCGAAACGCATTCGCATACTGCAACGTCATATGCCACCAAACAACCATCAAAAATCCCAACAGCCCATGACACGTCCCCCATACGTTTTCAGGCGTCACGTTCATCCTAGACCGTGTCAGCGTTCCCATGCCGACAACGGGATAGGAAAAGCACACACGATTCGAAATGCGTGCCAAGGGTGTGCGGGATGAACCGGGGAGCTTGGAAGAGCACCGTGGATGTGATGGTGTGGTAGAAACAGAGTGCGATCGCGAGGGCACGTTTCCCAGGGAGGAATTCTGTGCACGTGCGTGTGTCAACATGTCATCGACAACGTTCGTCTGAGACGTACCTGGGAGTGGGTATACGAGCACAGCAGCAATACACGAGGCGGCGAGGATGGCGGCATACAACTAGACGTTGGGAATGTATCACGACCCATTTGGGTGAGGAAAGACGGAGCGGCTCGCCTTGAGCAATACAATCGTCGTGTTCGTCATTTGCATAAATGGGAGAGAGGCCGGCGAGAGGAAGGTTTGCACCACGAGGGGTGCTTCAAGCGCGACATGGATGAGGAACACGATCGTGCTTGGGATCGTATGACACTCTGGCACTGAGCATCAAGACATTGACTTACAGTGGACTGCGTGGCACGGCTTGCGACATATCGAGGTGAATAACGGCGCGACTGTCGAGCGAGAGACGTTGTTCGTCCAAATTCACACTCCGACCCCCCCGAAAATCATCCCTAAAAAGGAAAATCATGGCATATGCTGAAATTATGTTGCGTCCTGCAAGGAAAATAAGTACGTACCCTCGAAACAAAAGAACCCGGCATGATTAAATCAACATGGTACAAGCTACATACATACAACCGAAACACCCAGCGCCCATCATTCCTCGCAGTCATCGCCTTCTTCGTCCAAAACCGTCAGCCGAGGATAGGCTGCCTCGACCGCATCCAAATCACAATCTAGATCAACGTCACCTTTGTGTGCCTCGTCTCCCGCGAACGCACGTAACCGGAGCACCTCATGTCGAAGTGAGGCAATTTCGATATCACGCCGGTCGACGCGGGCTTTGAGCGTACGAATGTAGTCGTTCCCGCAACGAAGCAGCTGCAACTTGCTCACGCCCTTGTTTGGTCCATCGCCCCCCGCCTTGGGTGGCCCACGTGGAGGAAGTGCACCAGGCAAAATTGGCTCATCAGGAA
The DNA here is from genome assembly GCA_038094535.1 of Tubosaeta aff. alveolata. Classification (NCBI taxonomy): domain Eukaryota; kingdom Fungi; phylum Basidiomycota; class Agaricomycetes; order Boletales; family Boletaceae; genus Tubosaeta; species Tubosaeta aff. alveolata. The sequence continues at coordinate 63,453 of JBBPUG010000022.1, forward strand.
AGTTGTCGTCTGACGGCAGAGGTATTGGGGGCAATAGTGTACGTAGGTCATCGTACGCCGTCTTAAGTGAATCCCGGCGTTTTTGTTCTGCGTCTTTATGCGACTTGCGCGCAGCAGTAGGTGCAGGGGGGGAGAGCGCGGACGGGGTACTTGGCGGAGCTGCCGATCCAGCTACTTGAGTGTTAGCAAACGCATATTTTGTGTCCGTCGTGAATGGACGCGCAGCCCTTACCTGGAAGAATTGGTTTAGGACCAGGACTAATCAGCGCAAGGCCCGCCCTGCGGGACACCTTAGGTGCTGGCACGACTTCCTTAGACTTGATGGGCTCCTTTCCTTTATCCCCGCGCGGCGGCCGAGCCATGGGTGCAAGACTACTACTGACACTAAGTCTGCCCAAGTTCATGATACTCGCCGGTGTCACGGGCGTGATGCGGGCCTCGTCTTGCGCAGGTGTGGCCAATGTGGTCGTGAACACAGAAGAAGACGGAGAGGATGGGTTTTTGGGAGGCGCAGGCGGAGGCATGGCAAGATCTACTGGAGAAGGTGAATCTGTCTCGTTGACAGTGCTATTCCGACGTCCTCGGGTAGAACGCAAGAGTGGCGTAGAGGTGGCAGACTTGACGTTCCGAGGGGCCTTGATTGAAGCGGGCACGATTCGTTTACGGGATACACGAGCAGATTCCTCCACGGAGGGGGACGCCGTGCGTTTGGCAGGCCTACTATTAGGTGGTTGTGGGTGAGCCTCGAGCCATGGGCTGGTGAGGGGAGAAATGTCTAGATCAGAAGGAGAAGGAAAAGACTGAAAAGCAATGTTGGCGGGTGCAGAAGCTGATCCAGGATGTCTCATATAATGCGCAACAGACGTGGATGGCTCCTGAGGGGAAGGGAGCGGCATGGTATCTAGGGCGTGAGAACTATAGATAGATTGCTGTGAGTTCTGGAACGGTGGCGGATTGAGGCGCGACATGAAGTCGGGATTGGAAGGTCTTATCTCTGCAGAAGATACTGGGAAGAAAGAGGCATAAGATATATGAGCGCAATAAGGAAATATACGTACAAGGAGTCGGAAGACCATTGTAGGGAGAAACCGGGTCGCGTTGGGGGTCGGGATTAGTTTCATGTGCTGCAAGAGACGTTTGACCACTGATAAGAGCCAGCTGTCAAGGAAAAATTAGTGTTTTGAAGATGATCAACCTCGGAAGGGGGAATCAGTAGTTGCGAGGGAAGGAGACTTGCCTGTTGCTGAAAGATCTGGTTTTGAATCTGGTTTTGAAGTTGCTGAAGCTGATGCAACTGGGTGAGCTTGTACTGTTGGTCCAAGAGCATCTGTGGAGTGAGGGCCGCGGGAGAAGGAAGGGCAGTAGAAGGGGAGTCCAAGGGCTGGAGGGAGATCAAGTTTGACACGGACATGAGATCGAGTGGCTGCTGGTTGAAGTTGGTATTGTTCGATCCCGAGAGATTTTGAAGGATATTTGGTAAACGATGAGGACCTAGTGTTGGATCGGGCAAGATGTCCGGCTGGTGTGGGTCCTGTGGGCGATTCTGGTCGGCGTTTGAGTCGGGAAAGAGCAGCGAAAGAAAGTCTTTTTGCTGGTGATCCTGGTGTTGCATCTGGTCCATTGTGTCCTGGTAGACGGCCCCGCTGTGGATGTGTGAGGAGACGAGGATGAGGATGAAATGGTGGTACAGAAAAAACCAGGCGTCCGATCAGATACATGTCGCACGTGATACATCGGATACTCGGCCCGAAATGGCATGGTATTTGCACGTATTTGGCTGTGATGTTATGTGGTCGCGTGTCTTGTTGGCTTTGAAACAAATGCAGTCAAGAATCGCAAACTATCACAGCCCGAAGCGGCACCTCCTTGGAAACCAAGCTGGACTTGTACCACCAGCATGGCGTGACCAGAAACCCAAGGACAGTGGCAGTAAAATCCTTCTCAGTCGTCTCCCAACCGATGTCGGCGAACTAGAGGTCGAGGGAAGTTCTTTCCTTCCTTGTTCGCGCACTTCCAGACGCGTACTTTCAATAGGAACTTTTCAGAAAGACAGTTGGGCCTCTCAGGGAGGCCTTCCTCATCTACAACTCCCAAGGCCGCTCAAAGGGCATGGCTATCGTTGCCTTTCAGCGTGCAGGCGATGCGGCCGTCGCTCGCCAGAAATATGATGGCAAGTTCATCGACGGACGTAAGCATTCTTTGCTGCTTGCACCAATCCATCCCATATCGCATGTCCAGGACGTCCTATAAAGATTGAAGTCATCATAGACTCGGCACGTCAGGCGGTAAGCCCCCCTCCTGCACAATCGCAGCCATCCCTACTAGGCCGTCTTGGTGCCATCGCTGCTGTAAATTCGCCGTCATCTGCACCCGCACCAAACGCTCCAGCCGGGTAAGGGTCCCGTTGCGTTTCATACCGCCCACGACCGACGCTTGTTCAGTGCACGCAAACAACGTACGGTGTCGAGCGCACCCCTTGCAGTTGCGCCGCGACGCCGACAAAAAAAGGGCCCACGACGCGTCAAAAAGACACTCGCGCAGCTTGATCAGGAGATGGAAGACTATAAAGCTGGTGCATTTGTACCCAATGGCAAGTGAGACGGGTCGCTTTGCATACCGCTATACCAATGCTTGTGTTATGTAATCATTTTATCTCTGTTCTCTACCATGGCTGCCCCGCTGTACACGACGGCGTCGGGCTTGCTCTGGCATGCGGGTAAGATTCTCATCTTGACCGTCGGACTACCTGCGCGTGGAAAGACACACATATCGCGCGCGCTCGAACGATATCTGCGCTGGACGGGGGTCAAGACACAGGTCGTATCGCTTGGTGATTATCGTCGCAAAACGCTCGGTGGAGCACAGTCACTGCCCCCAGATTACTTCTCTGTCGGTACGCATGCTCATGTATTGCTTATCTCCCGCTCTCATGCTCTGATCAGGCGAGAAGTCGCCCGAGACCTTGGCACTCCGCAAGCGAGTCAACGAAGGCTGCGAGAAACTCATATGGGACTTTTTCGCCGGAGGTGGTCAAGTCGTCATCTACGATGCCAACAATGGTACCAAAGTGGCTAGGCAGGCCCTTGCAGAGAGGTTTGACAAGGGAGGGATACACGTCATCTTGTTAGGCAAGAATGTTCATTAAACTGCCCGGATCGCCACTCACCACCGATATCCGTGCAGAGTCGATATGCGACAACAAAGAAATCATAGAAACAAATATTCGAAGCGTCAAGATCTCGTCTCCAGATGTGCGTCCCACCTGCGATCTTCCATCACTAGGGCCACTAATGGCATTCCAGTACCGCGGATGGGACCCTGACAAGGCAATTGACGATTACTATGGCCGAATACGAGACAGGGAACAGACCTACGAGACGATCACAGAGACCAACTGGCCATTCATCCGCATCTTCAACGTAAGATACATAAAACCAGTAGAAAAATGCTGACTGTTCTCAGGTCGGGGAGAAGATCATGGTCAATGTAAGTATACGCGCGTGTTTTTGTCACGATCCACTTGATATTTCGTTTCGCAGAACATCCGAGGATATTTGCAGGTCAGCAGTCATTTTATGCACATCATGAAGACTTATGCTGCGTAGTCTCGTATCGTGTTCTTCCTCATGAACATTCATAATCGATTCCGTATGATTTATTTTGCGCGCGTTAGATTTCCATATACACCAGTTTCCACATGACCTAACGTCGTGCCCAGTCTGGCCAATCGCTCATCGAGCACTCGTACAAGGCCGACTCTGACCTCTCTCCTGCCGGATGGGAGTATGCGGAGAAACTGAAAGAATTTGTCAGTGAAAGAAGGGCAAAGGCATTGGAGCAGCGTGGCTATGACCCCGGAGAACGACGGCTCAAGGTACGTCCCACCACCCAGGCCACGGCATGGCACCGAACCACTTCCAAGATTTGGACTTCAACACGCCGTCGTGCCCACCACACCGCTTGGCCATTCCTGACCAAGCAACCGTCAAGTGCTATTCGGTCCGCCGACTCGACTCCTCCACCAGTTGCTGCTGATGCGACTACGGCAACGCAGGAAGGTTCCCCCAAGCTCAGGGTCAAGGTGATCGAGAAACCCCAAATGTCGGAAATAAACCCAGGGGTTTGGGACGGACTTACACCAGACCAAGCGAAAAAGTTTTATCCCGGGGAATGGGCACGCTTCGTGAAAGATCCATATGCATTCCGTGCGCCACGCGCGGAAAGCTATCACGATCTATCCGGTACACCTTCTTTTATATCAATCTGACACCACTCATGATATGCTATTTTAAAGTGCGTCTGGAACAGGTGCTCGTCGAGTTGGAGCGGGAGAAAGAAGATCTCTTGATTATTGGGCATTCGTCCGTGATCCGGTGCTTGCTGGCGTATTTAATTGGGTTGCCCGCGTCGGAAATCCCTGCGATCGAGATTGCGAGGGGGGACCTCCTTGAGGTGGTACCGACGTCGTATGGCGTGCACAGTCAGGCGTTTCATTTCTGGGATGGTCCTGGCCGACTCGTCCCCACGCCGGACGGCGAAGATGCGTATCTGACGCACAGGGATGAGACCAACTTTTATGAGAACTGGGCCGAGGATACAAAGGACAAGAAACGGGTGACGACGGTGGACATTGCGTCGCTGTCGCACGGAGGAGACTACTTGAGTTGTAACTAGCTAGTAGTTTGTTAGTGTTTGACTTTGACCAGCTGCTTGATGGTGTGGTATTCTCCACCCACCCGACGAGAAACCTCTCTCGTCCTTTTCTCCCTCACCGTCTTCGTTCTCTTTTACAATCTCGGGACCTCCTTCAACGTCCATGAAACCAGTCAGACTCCCCAGGCCGCCGCGAAAGCTCAGACAACTGACTGGGACAAGCTGATATACGGCAATTGGACTCGAGAAGAGACACAAGTTGAAAAAAACGCCCACAAGCATGACGGCACCGCCGTCGTCGTGCCGTTCCAACCTCAGATTTTTGGGTCTGTCGGTGTCAACGACGGAATCTTGGACTGGGGCGACCAGGTTCCGACGACGACGCTATTAAAACATGTTCCAGGTGAGCCTTACATCGGTTTATCGTGTTCTGTGCTTAGAGATGGCGTAGGATATACGATCATGGACAACGTGTTCATGCTGAATGGCACGCTCTTCATCGTCACGGACGACTCGTCTTTCCCTCCATTGGGCGTTATCGCCTCATCCGGAGAGGATTCACATGCAGTCCCACGATCTTCCGATTGGCAGATACTTTCCAGTGCCCAAGCAGGGGAGACCTTGGGCTCCTTTGGAGGCGTGTGTGTATGTCTTATCGTCCTCGCGGACGTCACTCATGCCATTTGCTTAGCATTCATGGCGTCACCTGGCTCGTTACTGACGCAGCTCCGAGTTCGTTCCCACTTTTTGCCACACGGCGCGCTGCTCACTCCCGCCAACAGGCAATTACACACTCTTCTCCCTCTGGCGTACATACAGTGCGCTCGATACGTCCCTTTCAGTTGATGCGCCGACCCTCGCACCACCCCGCCGTGTCTTTTATCCGCACGTGCCCGCCTTTGTGGGCGGTCGAGTGGTCCCGGGTGGACCTATTATCCCGCGCCAGCGATCTCCGAGCGGATTCCACCCCTTCCTCGTCAGGGTGGCCTTTCCGACCCTTGGGCTCATGTATGAGGACGATTGGGCCGACTATTCGCTCTTGCACGTCCCATTCTTGATGAAACGCGTTGTCGTCGCAGACCAGGGTGCCGCACGCCGGGCGAGGGCCGACGTACCACCGTTTGCGGTTCCGCTGCTGGAACTTGAAACTGCAAAGGAGTGGTGGGAGCCGATACGGCGTCACGTCGCACGGTTTCTGAATGTGGCGGAAGAACTACCCCAAAGAGGGTGGTTCACCAAGCCCAATACGGTCATCACATATCTATCGCGTCAGGATGCAGCGAGCGGACCCAAGCTGAAACATGCGAATCACGAGGCATTGGTCAAGGCACTCGGTCGACTCGGTCGACAGTACACGGTGCATGTCGTGTCCACGGAGGGGCCCTGGTCGGAACGTATGGCGGCGATTGCGCAGAGCACGGTGAGATAACCGTTGTGGAGGTGCTAATGTAGGCTGATCTGGACTTGGGGGATTCAAGGTCGTGCTTGGTGTGTATGGGGATGATATGGCGGATTGCGTGTACATGCCACCTTCGTCGCGGGCGACGGTGATGGAGATGTTCCCCCCTGGGGTATTTGTGCGGGATCTACAAGTGTCAGTTCAGGCGTTAGAGATGCGTTATTTCGCTTGGTGGGATGGACGGTAAGCGAGTCTCGAACACGGGAAACACTGTTGTCTGAGGTTGTTCCAGGCAATATGGTGTCGACAAACTTCCTTCGGTGGTGTCGCCGAGTGAAGGGGGTAGCAGCGAGGTGCCGATCGATGTGCCAGCGGTGGTAAATGCGATTAGACGGATTACATGAATTGACTGCTACAGACTATTATTTATTCCACCATCACCACATCTCGGGTTGCTACTTGGATGTTTTGTTTGTAGCATGCTGTGCTGTTGGCAGTCGTATGAATCTCGCAGCGTGTAAGCATCCAGTGACAGTTCTTGATGAGCCATTCGAATAAATGAGCTTCTAGTCCTTGATGTCGCCAAGCCATTTCTCATCCCCCCCGCAGGCCGACGATCCTGTCACGCAGGGACAATAAATACGATAATATTGTCGTCATCTCGTCCCTGCATTCGGCAAAAGTACGTCGTGTTTGCCTCGCTCTGCTCTCATCATAAGGTCCTCGGTGGCGCTCCGTTAATACGCCCTCTCTCTCCCCCTCTTCCCACTGACCACTAGGTTCCCATGCAGGCCCATCATTGCCGCACCGGGGGCCTCGCCCGTCGTTACCCCATGTCGGTTGACGAACTTCTCCAGGCTCTGGTAAGTCGACTGTGCTCGGGTTTTTTTCGGGTCTCTGAACACCCCTTATTTCGTAGCTCCCCGATCCGTGCGCCAACGTTAGTATATATTTCTTCGTCTCTCTTCCTTTCGCTGCCGCCGGTCTGACTCGCGAACGACACCAGTTTCCCTATCTCGAGACGCCCTATTCAAAATACAGCAACACCAATTATGCTGTGTCCGGAAAAGACGTCCATGCCATCGCAGAGATCATCTCTCAGCGGCAGGTCCAGCTCGACGACGTCACCGCCGAACTTGTCCTCGTCGAATCGATCATGGAGCGTGTTCGCCATGTCCACCAGCAGCTGCTCGACAAGCGCGATCAGATTGTCGCCTCCATGCAAGGCCACCGAGGCCTGGTATCCTGCATACGGCGCTTGCCCACAGAGATTCTGGGCGAAATTTTCTTACGGTGTCTTCCCCCTGACCCGCATATCGAGCCAGATACGACCGCTGCCCCGCTGCTGCTGCTGGCCGTCTGCAGGGGGTGGCGAAAAGTGGCACTGGGAACACCGAGGCTATGGTGCTCGCTGTCGATCCGGCCAAGTCACCGGATACAGCGACAGGGCGTGTTTTATTACCACCACTGGCTCTCCCGTGCCAGAGGGTGTCCATTATCACTTGCCGTTGATACCCGTCGTCCGCCGATGAACCCCGTGTGGCGATATGAAGTCACCGAGCTCCTGCAGCCGTACATGGGCCGGGCCGCCCGGCTCCACATCGCGTTTGACGAGGCCACCGCGCCAGATCTGCTCCTCAAGGATGCACACATACTCCAGCACCTCACGCTCGACGGCGAGTTGCGCACCACGTACAAGATGGCGGTCGTCCAGCCCGTGCCGCGGCTGCGCAGTCTCACCCTCAACGCGCTCACGCTGAGTGTCGACGTCCTTTCTGGGTTCAACCCTGGGTGGGCGCACCTCACACACCTCCGCGTCACCCTCGGACGTGCGCCGGCCCCGCGGGACTCCGTGGACACCCCGATCGTACTTGCGCTCCTCGCGCTCTGCCCGCGTCTCGAGGAGTTGAGCTTCTCGCCCGTGATCATCTCGCGGTACGACGTGCCACGTGGGCTTACACACACCCAGCTCCGCACGCTCGACGTCGTCGTGCTGTATGGCGTGGGCGCCCTCCTAGACGCGCTCACCCTGCCCGCGCTGAGGCAGTTGACGATTCGGGATCTGGACATCCTCCCAAGCGCGTGGCGGCATAACGCGTTCAAAGCATTCCTGAAGCGATCGAGCTGTCCGCTCGAGATGCTCAAGATTCATGGGACGCAAGTGGCGATCACCAAGGCGGACCGGCAAGAGTATGTAGCGTTGATTCCAACGCTGAAAAAGCTGGATCTGTGTTTGGCGGTGATGATGCATTCATGACGGTGGCGCATGGGTTCGGGGTATTCGGGCAGCAGTTGAGGCTGGTCAGACGCTGTGTGTTTGATTTAGGCTGATCGGAGTGAGGGCGGGTCGTTGATTATTTATTCAATTGTGTCATGCTGTGAGTGCAACATCACTCGTCTGTAGCAATCCCTGTTTCTTCCTGTTATACACGACTTCATGCACTGGATCAGCCTCCGGCAGCAAGTGAGATTGGGCCGACGTGGAACGCATGTCTCATGATTTTTGATTCGGACCCAGCGGAGCCGCGTCCTGTGTTGCAGGTGATGACAGTGGTGATGATGGAGATCATCGCTGGACCGTCTACAAGCTAACAGTCATGATTGAGAGCGGGGAAAGACCGGGTGACACGGATCTGCGCCAACCGCCCGCATATCCACCCCCTGCAAAACACCGAGGAATTTATGTGGGAGAACATGACCGATGCTGATTCGGCCACGATGCGGCAGCGTCCCTGACTAGAGAGAAAGGGCCAGATTATACACAATTGTCTGGCATAACACACGTCGGTGGCGAGGCGCCGCTGCCACGGAAAAGCCGCTACAGTAGACTCCCACATAACGCATACCTACTCGGGCATGCCCGACGGTCAAACCATCAACTTAACTGTACATAACTTGTAGACAACATTTGTAGATAGGATTTCATTCTACAATACTGCCTGCCAAGTTGTTGTAAAATTTTCAGTGGTTCAGACGTCGGGCATGCCCGAGTAGGTATGCGTTATGTGGGAGTCTACTGTATTCTGCTTTTCGTTAGGTCGGGATTCGCTTGGAAGACTGCTTCTACATCAATGATGATGGAGCCGCAGTTTACCTCACCGCGGGAGTGGGAGGACCTGCAAAGGATCCATTACGCCTGTGAACCCTAGGAAGTCTAGGACTAAACCCCATAGAGGCGACGGAAATGATCAGTAGTACGGAGGTCTATTGAACTCTGATTTGTGATAGGACGAGGCACTGTGAGTTTAAAGATGATATATGGAAAGGTCGCTAGTGTATATTGAACAGAGAGATTACTGCCGAGCACTGATACATGATCAGTATGGGAACAAAAAGATGATGTACTATACAGAGTTAATTTCGCGTCGACGCTATTCTCCGAGGAAAACTTTGAATTGAAAGTGGCATGATGTGGGAAGGAAACAAGGAAAGCGAGCGGGATAAAGAAGCTGAAAAAAGGACAAGGTTATAATGTGGGAATTGGATGGAGAAGGACTGACGAGCGTAAAGCCACGAGGCATGTGGTGTTTGTAGGCCTACAACCATGGCCATGATATGTAGATAGGGAGGGCTGAGGCTCAAAAAACCTCGATAGACTCATCGGGAGAGGGAGCAGGGAGGGGAATGGCAGCGGGGGAGGTGGGGGAGATGGTGGGGGAAGAACGGATGGGGGAAAGGGAGCTCTCATGGGCGGCATGGCGAGGGAACGGGTTGCGAGTCTGCATGCGGGAGATGGGCGATGCTGCACAAAGACGATAAGTAGTCGCGAGTGATGTAGAGGGAAAGAGAGATACCAAGGACTTGCGCATGCCATCTGGAAGCGATCTCTGGGCCAAAGATGTCCCAGTTTCCTGCGAGGTGCTCGGAGATTGGCTCTGGGGAGCAGGTGGGCGTTTGCCTGAGCAGGTCGGACTCGTCTTGGGGGATGAAGTTCTGATCCGACTTTGACAGGGCGGGATCTATCTTTGGTCTCGCCTTGTAAGCGACACCAAAGGCGGGGAGTGTGATAGCGCCGTTCCTGCGGGGGCGGAGGACAGGGGAAGATGGCGGAAAGATGGCGGGGCGGAGGATGGAGAGGAACTCCTCCAGGGCTTCTGAGGGCAGGCTGGAGCTGGTACAGATGAGTTTGTGGTGGATCCAAGGGGTAGATTAGGACACACCGAGGCGAGACGCGAGGAGGCGAGGCGTCGGCATGGATACGTTTTGGGTCGTCGTTGTTGTCAGAATCGTCAAAATGGAGTAGTTTGAGCGAGCGGGGGGCAGCAGCGGTGAGTCTTACTGGTCTGGGTGCGACCAGGAGCGGATTATCGTTGACATTAAAGTTCATGTTGGCAAGTGTGTCCTTGGCGGTCAGACCCAAAACACAGCCATCCATCCATATTGTTTGTACTTGTTTGTATATTACTCAATTCAACTTAATTGCCCCCTGTCCACTTTATAAAACATGTCCACGTGCGTGTACGAACGTGAAGCCTCTCTTTCCTTCTTCCTATGCGTTCAGACAACCCCCCAGACGAGTCGACTCCTCTCCTTAATGACCAGACCGTCGAGGCTCAGATTCCCCCCGCGACACCACTTCCAAAGGCCCAGCTTACCGCTCTCTGCACCGTTAGGATCGTCGAACCGATCGCGTTTACCCAACTCTTTCCCTATGTGAACGAGTTTATCAGCGACCTCCATCTCACAGACGACCCCTCCCGCGTGGGGTTTTACAGTGGCCTCGTCGTATGCTACACTCCATTCCTTTCTTATGCTGGCCTCTTACCTTTCTTCAGGAGAGTGTCTTCGCTATTGCCCAACTTGTTTCCATTTATCAATGGGCCCGTCTCTCTGGTCCGTGCATACGCTTCCCTCCTTTTTCCTTGTTTACATCTCGCCCAGAAATCATTGGACGCCGCCCTGTCATTCTCGTAGGTGTCCTGGCTATTGCGATCACTACTATCATATTTGGTTTGTCGAAATCGCTCGCTTCCATCCTCATTTCCAGATGCATCGGTTGTTATTTCTCTTCTCTTCTCTTTCCCTCCTTGTTTATGTCTTCGCAGGCGGGCTAGCTTCTGGAAATATTGCTGTTATCCATTCGACGCTTGGCGAAATTACCGATGCTACTAACCAGGCCGCCGCTGTCCCCTTATACGGTCTTACATACCCTCTGGGATCAATCATTGGGTTGGTTCTTTTTTTCTGGAACGTTCACATTCGTTATCATCCATCAAATTTAGCCCTTTAATCGGTGGTTCTTTCTCCCATCCTGCCGACAAGTACCCGCAACTCTTTAATTCTGAATTTTGGAGGGAATACCCTTATTTCCTCCCTTGTTTCATCGCGTCGATTATTGCCGTCATTGGTATCACCCTTGGGTATGTTTTTCTAGAGGAGGTATGCATTTTGTTTTCGTCGCTAGTCCCGCTGATCGTCCTCGATCAGACCCTTCCCAGAAAACGTAGGCGGAACGGCGAGAAGCCCCCTTGTGCACAAAATACGGATGCTCCCGTCCGCACTGAACCCGAAATACCCATGGGTCTGAGGCAATTGTTGTCCCTACCAATCATACGAGCATTAGCGATGTCTGGTTTCGCCCTCACTTTTTTCGCGACGGCTTTTGATGTTGTCTTTGTCTTGTTTTGTTATTCTCCCGTTCACACCGGTGGCCTAGCTTTCTCCGTGAGTCATCTTCATGTTCTCACTTTCCGGGCGGGTTGATTCTTTCTTCCCATCAGGCATCGCAAATCGGATATTCATTAGCGGCATCCGGCGCAATGTCCGTTGCGTTTCAAGTCTTCATCATGTCATACCTGCTACGCACGTTCGACTGCGCAAAAATGTACAATTTCTGTATGGGGCTGTGGCCGTTTACCTTTATAGCGCTTCCGATCTTGAATACCATTGCTCGCAATGGTGTCCATATCGAAAGTGGACAGCTAAATGTTTACGCCACCGCTACCATTTGGGTTGGCGTTGCAATCGTTCTTGCGCTTTCGAGGATCGCTGGTCTGGCATACTCGTTGGTCGCTTTTCATTATCATCCCAAAGTGGTCGCTGACAGCTTGATATAGGCTGAGCATGATCCTCGTTAAAGACAACGCACCTTCACCAGGATGTCTGGCCCAATCAAACGGGATCGTTCAGCTTGCCATGTGCGCGTCGCGAGCGGTTGCCCCATTCCTGGTTAGGTGGGATTCCCGTGTCCTCGGAAGATGATTCACATGTACTCATTTTCGGTGATCAGCTCTCTTTTCGCGTTATCCGTCGATAACAATCTCCTCGGAGGGCACATGTGGGCTGTCATCACGGCTTCCCTTGCCTTTTACAGCTCTACCATTTCTCGCACCATCTCGCGCCACAGCAAGCGCACCGTCGCTTGATATTCCCTGCGTGCACTAACTTGCTTGCCTTTTATGACACCTCATAGATCATCCAACCACTTCACGGCTCCCATATGCACTTTCATCAATGCATTGCCCATATCATCATAACTTAGAATACTCTCATCCTAGACTTATAGAGCTCGTCAACCCGATGCGAAAGAGACCACGTTTTGCACTAGATAAATAGACACGAAGCCGTACAGCCGTGGTCAGACAGATAAATAGAATTTGTGAACTTATCCGTCCTTGCAACTAGCAAGACTAATCCGGGAGATTACAGCTTGCTCGATTGTCCGCTCACATCGCCGAGTGCATACAGCGCGTCAATCTCGGTCTTGTATTTGGCATAAGCGTCCTTGCGGCGCAGCTTCAACGTGGGCGTCAACGTGTTCTCCTCAATCGTAAATGGGTCCATGCTCAGATGAAGGCGTTTCACAAACTCAAATCTAGGCAAGGAATGGCAGTCAGGACAACGTATACAAGAGGACTCTTACCCAGCAAGCTTGTTCTTGCCCGCTTCCTTGGACAACAAGTCGAGCACCTCTTGGATCACTCTGGGGTCCTTGACTGCGTCCCCGAGCACCTTGATATCCTCCGCGGCTACCTTTTTACCAAAGACGGCAGACACCAAGGGCGCAAAGACGACGGGGTCGGGAATCACGACCGCGACGAGGTACGACTGCAACGCGTCGCCGTGGACAAAGACTTGTTGCACGATTGGGCAAGCGGTGTACACGTTTTCGACCTTTTCCAACGCGACGTACTCGCCTTGGGCCAGCTTCATGATGTTCTGGGAGCAAAGAATGTGGGTCACGAGCCAGGATATGACGAGATATGCACCTTGACTCTGTCGATGATCTTGAAACGACCATGACTGTCTACTTCTGCGACATCACCCGTGTGTAACCACCCGTCCCTCAGAGTATCCTTGGTGTTCTTCTCATCTGATACGGCGTAAACGCGTGGTGTTACAGAGGCCTAACGGGCCCGCACCTTTGTAATACCCAAAGAAGCAATTCATGCCCCTAACACAGAGTTCCCCGCGAGGATTGGGTTTGTCCTCAGACATGTAGTTCATTGAAGGCACATCAACGAGTTTCAATTCGGTCATGGGCGCAGGGGGACCAATGGTGCCGGCGCAAGTGGGGTCATCTTTAGTGGTATGCGTACATATTGCGCAGTTCTCCGTCATACCATATCTGAAAAGAAGTTGAGCTCGGTCGCGCACAAAACCCCCTGACTTACCCTGAGAAAGAGGAAAGATCGGAAGGTGCTTAGATAAAAAGGTAAAAGAGTAAAGTGCATACCTTCGGTGACTTCACAGTAGAAGGCAATCTTCAAAAAGTCGAGCACTTGAGCGCTGATCGGTGCAGAGCCGGTACTAATCAGTGTCACGTTACCACCCAGGACAGCTCGAATCTTGACGAAGAATTATGTCTATACATACTAATATCGGAATAAGACATACCTTGCTGAAGACTAAGAAATCCCAAAATGGATGGGTGCAAACGCCGGTTTTGTGCAACTGGTCAAGCTTGGTTTGGACGGCCGTTCTGAACAACGTCCCCTTCAGACCCGGTGCATTACCTGCGGCCATGGCTGACTGGTATATCCGGTTGAGAACACGCGGGACAGCTGGGAAGATATGAGGCTTTAAAAGTTTTGCATCTTCAAGAAGTCTCAGGGGATCGCCCGAGAAATATCCGACACAACCACCAATGGCAATGACTGCCAATTCGACAAGTCGCTGAAAAATCCATGAGAAGTTGCTCATCGAATCAAAAGTATGATAACCTCGTATATGTGAGCCAAAGGAAGATATGAGAGAACGCAAGCATGCTGGGGCGAAGAATTGCCGTATAAGACTGAATGCGTCGCACTTGCGAGGTTTCGGTGGGTCAGAATAGCACCTGCAAGAACATTATGGAATGAGCTGCAGAGTAGCGAATGGGTCACCTTTGGGACGGTTTGTTGTACCCTGACGAGACCAAGGATCAGGGCAGGCTCACGTATACAATAAGGGGAAGCATACGGAAGTGTAGCACAATGATGCGACTTGGTCTGGTGAAGCGGGCAGAGGGTCTATGAGGTGTGCTTTACCAAAGCTCTCGACTAAATGCTGAATGTTGAGTCATCGACCAACTAGGAACATGAGAAGCTCACTCTCGCCGAGTTCCTTTATTTGCACGCCGACGGATTCGCCCCAGAATGTAAGGGTGTGGCGCACTTGCTTCTCTATCGGATCAAAGCACACAATCACCTTCAAAGTGGGAATTTTCGAAGACACTTTGAGAAGTGCCGGTATGTGGTCCAGGGTCGTAAATACGATAGAGAGGGCGGAATGGTTGATGCTATGGGTACGGGTTAGTTCGGGAGCAACCGGTCTGTCGGGTCACCGTACATGAATTCTAGCAGAATGAGCTCATGAGATATATACGCTGACGAATCTCATCCTTACCAACTGAATCCTTTCCCAATGTATCATAAAGACCAACGCCGACTTTGCCGTAGGCATGGAGAGCAAGCTCGACAATTTGCCACTCTTACTTGTTGTCAATCTTTATCCTGAGTATTAAATGACCACATACCCGGTCGATTTTGTGCCCAAATGCCGACCGTCTGCAGGTCTTCTGCCTTGAGAATACCGGACTTGAAGAGCTCGTGCAATGCACTCCCGATTTTACGTCTCCTGACGTCTACTTGTCGATACGTCTCCCACACATACGGCCCAAACTTGAGCGGTTGTGTCGAAACGACGGGTCGGTGACCGAAAAGTTTGTCGTCCGGACCTTGTTGGTAGCCATTGTCAAAGACCTCTGGCAGTGTCTTGAGGATCCCAGGCGTATTGACATCGACGAACCCAAAGAATGCTACGGTTCGTCAGCCAAGTAATACGCCGAGTAGCGGTCATAATCACCGTTGCGGTAGTGGGCTGTACGGAACATGAGTACTGGAGTAACCGCGGTTCCGACAGTGTGGACAGTGGACGCGTACCTGTTTGACCGGGGCGTTTGGTCCCGGGCACAACAACGGACTGGGTGGTGTAGTCGATGTCGTCTGGCAGAGGAATTTTACTGACCACCATGTTCGTGCACTGCAGAGATGTGGAGGAGGCAGTGTGTGTTTTCCTTTGGTTTTCCTGCAGAATTTCCGGGGAAACCGGCAACAAAAGTGGATCCGGTTCATTGCGCCAAGAACATTCGCACCCAACTGTCAGCAAACTGCAGGTGTTGGAACATCAATATGAACGGCTTCTGGAGGATTTTCACCCCAAACTGATCATCGCCGCCTGCCGTTCTTTAATAACTCGTCAACGCTCAACCAGGGATGAAGAATCACATGTCACATATGAAACACGATCACGTGATATCTAGTACTATCTGAGCAGACGCGCGCTTCTGAGGCCGTTCATGGAAACAGACACAGCAAGCCTACGCGCACAGATCACTAGTCTCCAGGAGGAACTCGACTCGCTTCGCGCTAGATACGACACGTTGTTGGAAGCCAAGAATCGCGCCGCAGAACATTACAAGGCCGACTACAAGAAATGGCGCGCCTTCAAGCACTGGCTGTTCCCCGACACCGAGACAGACGACGACATCAAGTCGGTGCTCAAAGACAGTGGACGAGTTGCAGAATTGAGGGCATCGTCGCTTGGAAAGCGGAAGCAATTCGAAGACTTTGAGGCCAGTCTGGGCGCACACGAAGTAGAGGATCTGAAACGAGAGTCCATCAAAGCGGACCCTTTCCAATCTTCTCCGCCAGCAAAGGTATCCAGACGTGAGCGCAGAATGTCGTATCACGGTGAATCCTCGACCAGGGTGCCGGCGTCTCCCGACCGTAACAAAGATCCGTTTCTGGTGCCACTGCATGTGAACTGCGATGATGTACTCAATGACGACGGTGGGTTGGTCGCGTCCCCGAAAAAATTTGAACTGAAAGCGTTTGCAGGGATGTCATGCAAAGTAGAACCATCTCGACCGGTTCCCCAAACCGAACCCCGCAAAGGTAGAGGAAGATACGCCCAAGTATCGTACGTATTTCGAAGAAGACCTGTTGACTTCCTATCATCATTCCTACCTCTAGGTCCGGAATCGGCACGATCAACGCTAGGTTTTCTATTCGTAAAGACAGAAATAATGGCGTAGACTTTCAGTACGATGCCGTCGTTCGCAACCAGCAAGAACGAAAGCATATGCTTGGGGGTGATTGTGAATGTTGTCGTGATGCAAGTAGTAATAACCGTCGTGAGGCCTGCATGCTAAATAACCATTACCAGTACTATGAGGCCGTTGGTCCATTACCGGCATCACGACAACCGCTCTGGCGGACGCCAACAAAGCGTAAATCAGCCCACGATCCAATCGATAACAACAAAGAGAATGACGACGAGATGGAGCACAAACAACTGATCTCACGACACCGTCATCACTGGCATAGACCAAAGACCCCACCTGGTTATTGGGATATCGGTTTTCCCGACACACAAGAAGTGTTGGATATAAATCGGCGTGCGGTAGAGATGCACAAGCGCAAGCTCGTTGAAGTGGAGTCAGAGGCGAGGCGAGTGTCTTTGGACGTGTTAAACATGACTTTCCCTGAAGCCACTACTAGGAATTACGACAGTAGATATGTAGAACGTGCGCCAAGGACCGGTCGACATTGGGTCTAACTATCCGAGGATGGTTCTCTGGAAGCTTGGGGAAATGTGTCCAATGTCTGCCCAAGTAACAGCCTCTTTCCAAGACGGATCGGATGGTAATGGCGCGCGAGCCGTCGCCACAGACCAGCTGCAGTCTATGTGGATACCATCATGTTGAAGAGGGTGGAATAAACTTACCATACTGTGCAAAGACAACTGCGTATGGAAGAGGGTGACTCTGCAAAGGTCAGCAAGACATCCGTGCGAAAGACAGAAGAGATCATACCCTGACTCCAACAACGCAACCGTGAGCATTGTGGTTTACCTGCAGGTATGTGTCCCCTGGATTCCTAATCGTAAGACCGTAGCAAAGGGTTGTCACCCAGTTCGCATACCAGGCAGTCTCTGAGGATCTTTGAACCTCAACATGAGGGCAAACAGTGGAAAGTGATTCATGAATGCCAGCAGTGTCTCACAGCTGGCATACAAAACGATCGTTCCAAGTCGCATCTGATTCAGAGTTGTCATATTTCGTTTGCGAGGCGTGAAGGATTTTACCAGTGCAAACAGTGCATAGTAAACTAGGATCGTGGGGAAAAGGTGGGCTGCGAGTGTGAATAGGATGGTTCCAAGTAGCAGCTGGTCGACATCGTAGTCCCATGGATCCGTGCGATTCCGAAGGGTGTTGTATCGTCTACCTGTGAATCTAGGTTTATTTTTAAGGGCGTGATATCTCAAGGCCAAAGTCGCACCTCTGAAGAGGTTCCACAGCGAACCAATTAACAAGAGCACGTGTCTATAGATGGTCGAGGAGATCAAGTAACAAACATATAAGTGAGCAGTGAGAATGCTGATTAAATCTAGGGATAGGGAAAGAGTCATTGTCATGCCAAGAAGACAAGCGGTCTCCACAATAAAGCTAATGGCAGGCAACAGTGAAAGGCTGCGATGAAGAAGTTCTATCATTCCACGATAAGTCATGTTGGAACAACAAAAGGTTGAATACCTACTCGTCCATCCTATTATCAGGCCAATAAAACCATGTGAATAGAATCTGCTCATTTCCGTATTGAGCTTCAATCCCGCGGGCCAACTATCCAGCCACACCAATAACCGTTGAATGCGGACGGCAAGGGTACTCTGTCCGACAGCGATGAGCATACAGCAATATGTTTTTCCTAAAGTCAATGTACCTCGAGACCGTCAGCTAACATGGCATTGAGCACGTCACGATTCAAACAAAGGAACTGGCGGAATGCCAAACCGATGATCAGATCGTTCAAGATTATCCAGATACTGTTATAATGCCTTTGTGGTGTCACGCGGGATAAATTCCTGGCACGCGGTTAAAATACCTATTGTATGCGTGGCTCGAGAGCGCTAAATCGTCATTGAATTGGTGGTACCGCCATTGGGACAGCTGATACAGCATAGCCGCACGCCCTTCTGTTTGTCGCACTGGGGAGGTTGAGTAGGTCATCTTGATCAATGAACAAAGGCCGCTCACCAGCGAAACTGAATTCTTTCAACATCGTCAAAACATCACAACCCCAAAGCGCATCGGTCGACGAGGACGCCTTTCGACGTTTCGCTTTCCCAGAACTCCACTTCGTACTTTTGGCTGATGCATGTTTCGAAGATTCAGTCCCACTTCTTTCCACAGCGTCCTCGAGTAGCTTTGCCGCGTTCAACTATGTGCTCGCGTTTGGAATGACGCGTGAAAATTCAGACGTTGCGCACCAAATGAACCACGAGCCGGTATTCAGGAATACTGGAGTTTACATCTCTCCATCGCGTAAAGTCATGCTCAAGGCACACCTCCACTGGTGTCTTGACGCCATCGAGCACAGCCAGACCATCCGGTGTATCGACTTCCGCTGAATAAAACCGCATAGACCTTTTTGTGTGACGGCTGTAGAGTATGAAACTGAATGGGTTTATTCTAGAGACGTCGTCAGTCATGGCCGATGGCACGGTATACAATCAGACGTACAACGATACGTCATGATCTTTTATGTGCGGAACAGTAAACGTGCGGGACGACGAGAAAGCAGCGTATCCAAGGACGACGGGTGTCCCATACAGAGAACCAAATGTTCGAACATCGCTTGACTGGATGGCGTTCGCTAGGGCCACATTGGCGTCGGCCTGCTGGATGGAGATGAGTGGGTGGGCGGTTCCAAACGCATCGAGCTCACTGTGTCTGCATGAACAACGCCAGCTACACAGACAGTGTGGTGTTGGGTCCATCCATAGAAGTAACCGTCGTGAAGAACATCACGCGGCCAGAAAATCGTGGACATAGGATTGAGGATCTGCCTTTCAACGAATGCGCCAATCCAACCGCTATCGGCCCGCTCGGCCCGCTAACCGAAGGCCAGGATGATAAAGTGGTTACAACAACTGGTAGGAATCGCCAAATTACTATGATATGTAGCCTTTCATGGCGTCTATACATGCTTTCCGTAATATTCTCGTACAGAAGAGGTTGGCACAGGAATCTCCAAGTGAGAAGTATTTGGCTTAGGTCGATGTGTATCCACAGCTCCGATGGGTAGTGTATACCTAAGAGTCGCCATTAGTCAACCTTAGTAACAAACTATAGTGAATTCAAACCTCTCTTCATCACATCCATATGCTTTAGGGGTGAGTTTAATGACTGTGTGCAAGGGGATTTTGATATAAGGGAGGTCTGCTTGCGGTAGGTCATGGAAGTAAGCATATCTAGACCATGATTAGCCTGAGGGGAGAGAATATCAAGTTCAGAAGGACTTGCAGGCATCGCAGGATGGCCTGGTGACCAAAGATGATGATGTTTTCTTGTCTTTCGAGCTCCATTATCACGGGTTCTAACCGCACCACCACGTCGCGGTACGACTCTCCCCCTCTATAACGATAATTAAACTTGTCTTCATCACGATTTGCAAAGTCTTCTGGGTATGCTTGCTAGAAAAGTCTCAGTAACTTTGCATTTTCTGAACAAAAGAGAAAATCCCTGACTTCGATCTCGTTATATGTCATTCCATCACAGACACCAGCATCGAGTTCATCCAATGATTTCCATGTCAACTTGGGGTAAGGCAGATACTGCGCTGTCTGAATGGTACGTTGCAAAGTAGACGTCCAGACCTGCGGTGGCGTTGATGGAATGTCACTCTTTATGAGATGAACTCACGGTCAGTGCAGCGTGCCCAATATGTTTACGGATAAGTTCCGGGAGTGCCTCGGCGTATTCAAGGCCACGTTCGGACAATGGTGAGTCTCCGCCGATTTTCCCTTCGAGGTTGAATTGACTTTCCCCGTGCTACAACTTGACCTCAGCTCACTCCATGGGAAACAAAAGAAGATCTTACTCTAGAGAAAAAGATACTCCGGGGCCTCACGTGGAGATTCATGAGGTAAAAGGCAATACGACTTTGCAGATACCCATTGATACGTGAAAGTGTGACTTCATTGCCGACGTCAGTGATTCGAAGGTACGAGAGATGGGGTTCTGTGATGGTCTCATAGACGGCTTCGTACTCTTTGATGCGCCTGATGAAGTCGCGTTCTGCGACCTCTCTCGGAAGATCTTTGTAGTCCGGATCTCCTGAAGAAACTTTGAGAGCTACATTAGCCGCTATCACAGCAGGATCGTTGCAAACGGATTCGATGAATATAGCTTGAATCCCTTTTTCCTTGGCGACTCTAGTTTCAATTTTAGCACTGCAATGTCGTTAGTTTAAAAGATAGTGATGAAGGCGTGATACCTGCCGTCGACTTCGTGTGCTGTTGGTAGCATCTGTGCATGGTCAGTGTCTGACGCAAAAAATTGAAAGTTACCTCACCATGTATACCTACGTTCCCGCCATTCTTCAACCACTGTATAAGCATCTCTAAGCTATCTTCCGCCAATTTGTCACGATTCCTGGTTGCCTCAACATTGTTGTGACTAAAGTAGTTTGCAGTATGATCTTCCTTGATCCCGCTCCTGATGAACGAAGTGACCGTACGAAGGCTGCAAGGTCATAAACACGCACTGCAATGCCTTTTGCCTGGCACGGGAACGGCGAAGCTGCCCAACATTGAAGACCTGGTGAGAAAACTTAGTGTATACGCAACTGGAGATCAAAAGCTTTGTCTACCTGAACATCATATTCTAGCCACTAATGGCCAACTCAGAAAATGGACTATGGAAGGGGTGGGAATGACAACCTTGAGATATCTCATGAGCTTGTTACTGAGATATGATTTTCCCCGGGCCGGTAATCCAACCTGGACAATGCAATGAGCGCATCAGAAAGTTCCAAGGAAGAAACGCGCACCATAGCAAGGACGATCTTGGCTTCCGAATAATCCGGTTTCGCGACTGGTATGTGTGTTGGTGAGCTGAGTGGAAGGTTGCATGCACCCACACCTTTGTTTCCGATGCCAACCACGGAGCGCGGAGGGGTTGGTGCCTGAGAGCCTTTGCGACTAGACGCAGCAGATTCATCGAACTGCTTGAGCCTGTGTACGCCAGATCAGATTAATAGTAGTAGACTCCGCTTTTGATTGGAGATCCGACGTACATGGGTCCACCAGCGCCAAAGATGGCTGGGGGATGTGTGCGATCTGTATGAAGGGTGTTGTCAGCTGGGCCGTCCTCATCCCCCATATCCTCGAACACCCCGAGTGGTTGGGGGGAAGGAATGAGAGGGAACTGAATACACTTGTGGAGATCCATTTCGTTCCGGTCCAACCCCCTCTGGATCCGTTTTGGTCCATGACCTCAACAGTGAACTCCCACTCACTCCAACCGCGCCGGGCCTTTCACTCGACTCTCTCCACGACGGTAGCATTGGACTATCCTGACCCAGACTGTCGTTTCTTTGCGCTGTACTTGCTCCCGCAAACCATCATCATCGACAGACATGAACTTGTGGACCGCCGCCTTTCCTTCGAGTTCTGGGGCGAATCCAACCTCGAGCTACCCGTATTCGCTCTAGATCAAACCGCCAACTCGGTCTTGCTTGTGGATGCTACATCTACCGTTCTCAACTCGAGGCATGTCACTATAGATATTCCAGTCCATGCACGGTACGGAGAACCGAGCGTGGTTCGAGCATCACCCCAAACCGTTCCAATATCTTCTCCTGCATGCTTCTGGGCATGTCCAGCCTCTGGTGCGTACAGCATACAGTGTGTCTCTCCGTTCTCAAGCTGTCCCAGCTCGCATGTCGTCTGGGTTTTCTTCCAAGCCACCCGTAGCGAATTCTGCCATGCTCGGTTCATTGGCACATTTTTCAGTCCCGAGCGTATCATCGCACCACGCATCGCTCCAAGTCCCCGTGGCTTCCAAGCACGACCTGTTTCTTGTCGAGATGGGGACCACGACTGCCATGCTCATTGCATTCCTGTGGCTAGCTTACCGCTCCTGGAAGGTTGCAAATATTCTACAGTCATGTCATCTCAAGGAACAATAAAGGAACTCTATGAATTGTGACAAAGATGGAGTAGCAAGAGATATCCGTACGTACACATGCAGGGCGGCGCGGCAGTCATTTCGAGTGCACGCCACCGAGCTAAACAACTACACAAACTCGTTGCTTCACCATCTTTCCCCAACGACCCTTCATGCTTTCTCTGAGCGCGAGATTGAAGACGTCCTGGACACCTGTGCCAGTCTTTGCTGAACATTCGACGTACTTGGCACCAATCTCCTTTGCCACATTAGCACCTTGCTCACTCGACACTGGTACCTGCCCTTGTGCGCTGAGCATACGTCGTGTGTGGTCGTCTTTCCGTAAGTCAATCTTTGTGCCAACCAGTATCAGAGGGGTTCCTTCGCAGAAATGTGCTACTTCGGGATACCACTTGAAATCGTAGTTCAGGTAGTGAATGGCATGAGAATCAAGCTGGAATGCGAACCTTGTCTTGAACATTTCCAAGGCTGACTGGAAAGTCGATTGAGAAGACAATGAGAATCACGTCGCTCTCGGGGTAACTCAGCGGTCGTAATCGGTCGTATTCTTCTTGCCCAGCGGTATCCCAGAGCGCGAGTTCCACCAGTTTTCCGTCAAACTGGATCTGTGTCACGTAATTTTCAAATACTGTTGGTATGTAGGACTGGGATGGAGCTATTCTCTGAGCCTCAGACAGTGGTCATGAATGCATGCGTACCTCTGGAAACCTGTTTTCCGCGTATACGATCAGGAGACACGTCTTTCCGCATCCGCCTTAGTATGATATTATTGAACGATGTTGCAAAGGACGAACAAAGTATCCCGCGCACCATCGCCTACTACCACCAGTTTCTTCTTCAGGTCCGGTCTGCGCACACCAGCTTGATATGACGGTTCCATGGAGCAGGTCAAACGATGAAAGCAATGGACACAGGAAACACGCGTTAGAGTTGTGATGGTGCTAGGTGTAGGGTGGTCACGTGCACTCTATGGAATGAACACTCGTCTTCTTCGCTACCAATGCCACCCCTCGGAAAGACGGACAAAAGTCCCCCAGGCAACGCGCTGACGGTGCTGGTATGAAAGAGAGTGGGATCGAAACAAAGACACTGGGTCCAAATATGTCTGAAGTAGCAATACCACACCGTATCTCTAGTACACGACAAAGCATCCTTCAGGATCCCCGCCGTCGTACTTTCAGAAGCCCAGAGATAGTCCAGGATGGCCCCATTGGAACCGACCAGCTGGCGTTGTTTGAGGAGGGCGTGTGGCGGTACAGCGTTTCCAGAGTCACGCGTCACGCAGCACACAGCTCCTTCTTCCAACCACCGACTTCAACGTTCAAGCACAAATTCGGCCATGCATACCAGCGAATACGACTATCTCTTCAAGCTTCTCCTCATCGGTGACTCTGGTGTCGGAAAGGTTCGTTTTACCTGTGGCAGTTCGCTTTATTTTGCTCAATTTCTTGCCACCGCCAGTCTTGTCTGCTTCTTCGGTTTGCGGACGATACGTACACAGAGAGCTATATATCTACCATCGGCGTGGATTTCAAGATTCGCACTATCGAGCTCGAGGGCAAGACTGTCAAGCTCCAGATTGTGAGTTTTTCTTTCACCGTCTTTCATTTCAGGCGCTGTGCCATCCCGAGTCATTTCCACTTGGAGTTCAATTCCGTATTTTGTACAAGTTGCTGACGCCACCCTATGCGTCTCGCAGTGGGACACTGCCGGTGCGTGACTTTCTCTCCCATCTCATATGCCTTTTTCGAGCGGTGTAATATAGGCCAGGAACGCTTCCGCACGATTACCTCGTCCTACTACCGGGGCGCGCACGGTATCATCGTTGTTTACGATATTACGGACAATGGTGAGACTTGCATGCCTCTCCCCGACAACTGCTATTAAGCGCGTCTTCAGATACTTTTACGAATGTAAAGCAATGGCTTCAGGAAATTGATCGGTATGCGTCAGAAGGTGTCAACAAGCTATTGGTGGGAAACAAGTCCGACCTTGCAAGCAAGAGGGTGGTCGCGTACAGCACGGTAGAGGTAACGAGTTTCTGACTCGTACCCTTGCC
This sequence comes from Tubosaeta aff. alveolata, assembly GCA_038094535.1. Classification (NCBI taxonomy): domain Eukaryota; kingdom Fungi; phylum Basidiomycota; class Agaricomycetes; order Boletales; family Boletaceae; genus Tubosaeta; species Tubosaeta aff. alveolata. The sequence continues at coordinate 88,017 of JBBPUG010000022.1, forward strand.
CGGGTCACTCAGCTTTGTCTTAGGAATTTGCCAACCAGTTGACCATTCCCTTCCTGGAGACTTCTGCCAAAAATGCGAGGAATGTTGAGCAAGCATTCTTGACCATGGCAAAGCAAATCAAAGATAGGTAGGTGATCCCGTACCTGCACTGCATCGTTATACCGACAAAGACTCAGAATGGGAACCACATCAGCACCTGCTGGTGGCGCAAAGTCGTCGACCATCACACCTGGACAATCTGTACAGCAACAGCAGGCGGGCGGATGCTGCTGAATAAGGACACCTGTGGTGTACTAGCAAATATGTTTAATGTCTCTTTTGGCATCAGCTTCATTCGAGGATGTCGCACGTATGCAGCACAATGGGAGCGATATTCTTTCATTTACGTATCACCTTCTCTCGAGCATACTGCTAAATTAGTTGGACTTTGTTGGTTCCCATCTACAGTTGGCCTCGGATTGTTGCTCGCCCTCTTATAATTCTAGTCTTTACTACAGATTGTCTTCTTTTGTCCTACGCAGTGGCATACATGTCCTTTGTCCAGACCACACTTGACTGCTTCATCAGTTTGAGAGTAGTTCCGACTTTGCACTCCGTGGCAATGTCGGTTGGGAATTCATACTGATAACACCCGAGACTGACAACAGGACCATGTTGTGGAGCTCGAGGCGCCACTGGAGACACTCGAAGGAACTAAAGCACTCGGTAATCAAAAACGGTGGCTTCTACGTCGAACTTGTCACCACGGTGGAAGCTGTTGACCTCGCTCCACTACCGTGTCGTTTGTGATGTGGCGCCCGCCATTGGAAGAATCACGGAGCTTGCGAATGAATTGGATCTATCACGTCCCACCGAGCCCATTCGCGTATCTCTGGGCTCTCCTCGAGGCATTAAGAGCATGACTGACTCGTTTAAAGATCAGGATCTTACACGTGTACAGCGGACAGTTTGAATTACATCCTGTTTCAGCCCGCTCTGTTTTATCTCTGCCACTAGTATGGGAGCATTTTGGTCTTATCGATCCTGACAAGGATGGTGACTCGTCCACCCACGTAAGCTCATTCCCTTGATTGAAAATTCGTGCATCACCTCACGGTGGCTTTGGGGCCGCCAACACAGAATGGTGTCGAATAAGACGTCAAGGACGAATCCCGCTTGGACGTCGACTATTCTGCGTCCGATTCGCACCCGTCAGCTGGCCTTATAATAAAACCGTATGTGCTTACGTCCACCACTGGCATGAATCAGGTGAGACCATCAACCCATTTCATGGTATGCATGCTGTCGTTTATGGTGACACGAGCAATATCTCTCCATTAACCCGATCCGTCACCGACAGCAGCCCGGCTGATGCTGCAGAATGAGAGCGTCTGTGGTGCTCCAGCAGAACTTTTACGTCTCGTTGACACTGGCTTTTCATTCAGCTCGGGATACCGTCAGTGTTGTACGTTGAACACGCGGTGCATTAGTTTTGGAGAGTACCGTCAGAGAGTAGCACTAAAGCTGCATGTCCGCTTTAGGACCGTCATCAAGATAAAATATCGTGGGTAACAGAACCTTGGCCTTGGGACATATTACCCATGCGGGAGCGAGACGATCACTCGCTTCCGTCTTATCGATCTATTACCAGTACATAAGGCCCTCTCACTTGTATCAGCGAGGCTTTCCCTCTGTTTTACTCCTCACCATCTATCCATGTCTCAACACGGGGGCGGGTCCTTCCAAGGCTCGCGCCGTCTTCAAGTCATTACTAACTCGTTCAAGATCACCGGGCTCCCCAAGAAACAGTACTATCAGTACGATGGTGAGCTTCTCTGACACGTTGTCACCCTGTGCGTGATTGATCCTTCAAATTACCTCCTCATCTGGGCGTGGGATTCACGCAGTTTGTGAGTGCTTTGGGCGCTACTTCCATGTTCGTATATCATATTCACTCGCCCGTTCCCGCGCAGCATTCGAGGACGAAAAGCTAGCCAAAACCAAGGTTGCCCGTCGACGCATTGAAATCTTTGAGAGGCTCCAGAACCACACCCAGCCGGGCATCTTCAAGCCTAAAGTCATCTATGACGGAGACGCGATTGCGTACTCCTCCGCGGAGCTCTCCTTTGGGAACAAGGCTACGGCAAGTCGATGTGGGTGGATGAAACATAGCGCGCTGATCCCCTATTCGATAGTTTCAGGTCAACATGTCGGACCGTCCGCCCAGAACGGGAGGTCAGACGCGCGGTGTTTTCGCGGTCACTTTGATGCGCGTCGATGCGGCCCCGGTGACGTTTGAGTGCGCATGGTCCTGATGTCACCTACTGTCTATTTACGGCATCTCAGGGATCTCCGAAATCTCCTTGACGGTCACACCACGCAGCTCACTCCCCGCGCGGCGGTCGCGCTGAATTTGATCCAGCTTATCGTCCGTCAAGCTCCAAACCTGTGAGTCGTCGGAATGGATATGCATTCGGATTCAATGTATACCATTACCCAGTAAATATCCGAATAACGTCAAGGCTTTCTTCTGCAAAGAGGCTGGCAATAAACATCTCGGGGGTGGACTAGAAGTTTGGAAGGGATTTTACCAGTGCGCCCATGTTACATATTCGACGATAGGCAATGCTGACTCTGGTGGGTTTCCAGGAGTGTTCGTCCCGCTCTTCGGTCGCTCCTGGTGAACATTGACACGTCATGTGGTGTCCTGTAAGCACATTCCATGATCCCGGGACATCCCTCATCATCTTTTCCAGTTACCAAGCGGGACCCATGCTGGATGTCGCGCTCGGTTTCTTGGGGTCGTCCAATCCCCGTTCGCTTCAGCTTGGCGAGGGACCGGAACTCGCAAGACTCCGAAAGTTCTTTAAAGGTATCTTTGTTACATTTGAGCACCGTCCGAACAAGAAAAAGATCGATGGGATCGTCCCTCATGCTGGACAACAGCGGTTTGAGTGGAACAAGGACAAGGACGCGGGGGTCACTCAAAGCACAACGGTTCAGGTTCGTTCAGCGTCGTGTTCGATTCTTTTCATTCACAGGTACTGTTAGGCGTACTTCAGGGAAGCATACAACATCACTCTCCGATTTCCCGACATCATTGGTGTCAAGATTGGCAGCAGCAATATTGTGCCTATCGAATTGTGTGTCATTTCGCCTGACCAGCGATTTACGCGCAGGCTGCCCCCAGAATTAACCAAGAAGATGGTCGAGTTCACCTCCGACAAGCCCAAGGTCAGGCTCGACTCCATCCAACGTGGCATTGTGGGTCACGGAGCGGTAAGTCCTCACATCACTCACATTACTTTTTATTGACTCCCTGATGTTTTCTTGAGGCCTTGGACTACTCTTCGTCGGTTTTTGTCAAAGATGCTCAGATGGAAATTTCTACGGCTCCTGTTGTCATTGATGGCAAAGTTTTATCTACCCCTCCCATGCAATATGCAAACTCGAAATCGGCAAGTCGTTACTGGTAGGCCATGTGTTGTTTCTCACCCTGGTTCAGATCCCGAAGTTTGGAGCTTGGAATGCAGTGGGCCAACGGTTCATGGAACCAAAAAACATCAATTGTTGGGTTGTCGTTGATTATAGCAACACCAGGGACCGGCAAGCGAACCAGAGGTTCGTGGGAATGATCCAACAGAATTGCAGGAAGCTTGGTACGCATGATTTGAATGCTCAATGGCGTTTTATCACTGAATCTTGACAGGAATGCGTAAGTACTACCTTTGTCCGTTTGGACGTCTCCTTGATTTCAGAAGAGATGCCTCCTCCCCAGCATTACACCAACGGTTCTGGGAGTAATGTAACCAATGTAGGTATTTTCTGGTTCAAGGGCAGGACCGTGCTTCACAATTTATACCACAGGACTTGATCAAGCTCGCCAGAGGGGCTCCTATGAAGATTGACTTGATCCTGGCCATACTTCCTTCCTCTGCTCCGGATATCAGATTTGGGGTCAAACAATTTGGAGATGTCCTGGAAGGTGTAAGTAACTTATTGTTTCATACATCAAATGATGTTTTAATTTATTCTAGGTCACCACACAATGTGTTGTAGGTCCTGACTTTACTGCCATCGCCTAGTCTGTTGACTTTTTTTAGCGTGTTGATAAAATTGCTCGTGCCAATGATCAATATTGCAATAATGTGGCAATGAAGTGTGTAAATACCCTGATTTTTCAAGTTCATCTAATGATGTCATTTGAAGAATCAATGCCAAACTGGGTGGTGTTAATGCAGCACCTGCTTCTAGGGTATTGCAGGAAGTTATGAGTGGATATGCCATCATTATGGGTGATGTTGAATTTTTTATCTTGAGGTAGCAGATCAGCTAACTAGAAAAAGGAGCTGATGTGGGCCACCCAGCACCAGGTGTCAATGACCAGCCTTCAGTGGCCTCTTTGGTTGCTTCCTATGATCAACAGGCGATGAAGTATAATGCCTATACAACTATTCAGCCACCTCGTTTGGAAATCATTGATCAGCTAAAACACATGGTACACGTGGGTGTAACACCAATTGATTTTTTCTAGTATTCACAGTTTTCGTTCATCTCTTAGCAAGCAATTGTCGATTTTGCCACTAGTCCACCCCCGAATGAAAACAGACCACCTAAAGCAATTGTGTTTTTCCGAGATGGACTGTCCGAGGGCGAGTATGTCAAGGTTGCCGAGAAAGAGATTCAGGACATTAGAGGTGAATTTTTTCTCGTAAACGGAGTACGCCTGACTGGTTTCTTGCGAAGCTGCCATCGATGAGCTTTGGAATTCGAGAAGAATGACTGTTCCAAAGCCGAAGATAACTTATATTGTTGTTGGAAAGCGGTCAGTCTTTCATGTCTATTCCTCGAGTTATCTACAAGGTCGAGTCCTAGGCACCACGTCCGTTTCTTCCCGCGAAACGAGTAAGCTTTTGTCAGGTCTTCAACTTGAATTCTAATCATCATTTGTAGCCAAGATGCGGACCGTTCTGGTAACTGTCCGGCCGGATTTGTCGCTGACCAGGGTATTGGAAACCCGATCGCCAAGGATTACTACTTACAGTCTCATGGCGGTTTACTGGGGAGTAAGTGACTCGGTAATTTCGTCTGTCTGTCTCACCTCAATGACCTCCTTCCAGCGAGCCGGCCTTCCCACTACATTGTCATCCTGGATGAGAATTTTGCCAACAACATAGACAAGTGAGTTATGGACATGAATTCTCGTTGACCTGCGCACTGAATTCCATGCTAGGTTGCAGGAACTCTCTTTTGTCTTGTGTCATTCGTATGCACGTGCAACTCGGTCTGTTTCTATCCCCGCGCCGGTATACTGTAAGTAAGCTTTATCGATGCTATTCGTCCATGCTCATGCCCAACGTTAGACGCTGATGTATGTGTATGGTTCATGGGGCTACTTACTTGCTGACCACGGAACAGCTCGTTTGCAGCCGCGCCAACTTCCACTTCAACCCCGAGCTCAAGTATGACGACAGCGCAGTCTCTGTCACCTCGGGGAAAAGCAGCTTCAACCTCGATCGTTGGAAGGCCGGTTTCCAGGCTGCACACCAGAATATGCTGAGGAAAATGTTTTACATGTGATCTAGAAGCCATCTATACGCAATCTACCATCCTCTTTCTGCAAGTCGACCGCCCTTGATGTTTGCGTCGCTATATACAAAAAAGTCAGAATCGTTGTGTGTGTGCTGTGGCTATGGGACCCACATGGTAAGACCGACCATGGCTTTTCCAAGGTTTTCGGAAATCTGTCGCCGACGTCAAGGTTTGTCATATGATCTGCCCTGACTGTGTTCCGTACCTCGGCGAGTACTTTTGGGTTGTTATAGTGCGTGACCTGAGACTGCAGCATCAGTGACGGTGCTGCATAGATACCCGCAATACGTACGGCCTGAACAATAGCCTTCGCTCTCTTGGCTGGATCACCCGACTTGAGGAAAGCCGATCAGGTTTCGCATCAAACGAGGCGCGAACGACATACATGGAAGATGCCGGATCCGACAAACACTTTTACATATGATTACATGGGGAGATGCAGGTTAGCGAGACGTCGACTCACCTCCGTCGCAGCCGAGTTGCATCATGAGCGCAGCGTCCGCTGTGCAGAGTCAGCACGTACCACACGCGTGTGGACGAGCACGCACCGGGAGTTGCAATACCACCCGCGGCAAAGTTGACAACGGGGAGCCGCTTCTGGCGGGCGGCCTCCTTCAAGAGATGGAAGGGAGCCTGTATGTCCTTTGCGTACGCATAAAGTTCTTCTTCATTCATGACGCTCGCCCTGCGGATCTCGCCCATCACGGTACGTTGGTGACGGACGGCCTCGACGACGTTACCGGTGCCTGCCTCGCCCTTTGTTCTGATGAATGCTGCACCCTCTGAGATGCGGCGCAATGCCTCGCCCAGGTTACGCGCGCCGCATACGAACGGAATTTTGAAACTGTGCTTGTTGATGTGGTGTTCTTCGTCCGCGGGCGTCAAAACTTCGGATTCGTCAATATAGTCGACGCCGACCGCTTGGAGGATCTAGATCCGGGAGCATGGAAAGATGAGGGATGGACAGGAGTCAACAAGGGTGAGTCATACCTGTGCTTCGACAAAATGTCCGATGCGAACTTTGGCCATGACGGGGATGGTGACGGCGTTGATGATATCTTTGATCATCGCAGGGTCACTCTGCGGTGTGCAGTGAGGTGGGCAGATGAAACGGGTGTCGTATGACGTTACCATGCGCGAGACACCCCCTTCTGCTCTAATGTCGGCAGGAACTCGCTCGAGTGCCATCACGGCGCAGGCACCTGCCTCTTCCGCGATGATAGCCTGGTGGAATGGGTGAGGTTGACCATCAGACAGGGAATGATGTAAGAGACCTGCTCGACGTTGACGACGTCCATGATGACACCCCCCTGACGGAACAGATAAGATTTTGAAAAAAGGCACGAGTATGTGAACAGACCTTGAGCATCTGTGCTAGACCGGACTTGACCTACGGAACATGAATGTGTCGAACAAGGCACGAGGAGCAATGGAGGCGCACGCCAAAGGTACCGAGACTAGTGTTTCCACCATCACGCTGTGTGGAGCGTGACGGGGGAGGGGGCGCAGCGGGTGTAGTGGGGGAGCCATTCGTAGATACGGGTGCAGTCATGGGAGAAGATGAAGGGAAAGATAAAGAGATGACTGATAGATGGAAAAGTAAAATAATAATATAAATGCGAGGTGTCAGACGCTCTACGACGACCCTGTGCCTTGACATCAGGCTATTTAAACGACAAGATCACTACAGATGCTACTTGTACTTGGAGGGTACTAAGCGGAATTGTTGTGGCCGTCAGAAACCTTTGGCTGTGAGCCACGCCAAAACGTCTCGCCTGAAGCGGCCGCCCGAAAGGAGGACGTGGCGCTGATGCTGGACTCTGACAGCGAGACGCTGAGCATGCGGTGAGTCTGGCGCAAACAGGGACTGTTTGAGGTCCTGGGCGAGATCCTGTGGGGTGTGAGGCAGAGTTTTGGGCGGGGTGAGCTCGCTCACGTTGGCCGAGCCGTCTACGTTTCTGATTTGGATGAGATAGCGAGTGCCAGCGTTGCGAATGTCGGAGTAGACGGGAAGGGAACCACGCGAGTTACGGCGGACGAAGTAGGAGGGTGCATTGGACAGCACGTGCTTGATGGTGGTCATGAAAAGAAAAGTCAAGTGCCGTTTACGTACCAGCCGAGTCTCACCTCCACCGCATCCAATATCGTATAAATATATAAACCCATCGCCATGATTCCCCCCTCTCTCATTCCCCCATTATGCCCTGCACGCGCCCTCTCTCCCCCCTCGACAACATCCTCGCCAACTGGCATCCCCTCCTCACAGATTTCGACTGTCCGTACAACATCTCCTCCCTTCTACCCCCACTCACCTGCCCCACAGTCCCCCCTTCCCCCTCTGACACCTGCTCCTCCATTTCGACGGATGCACCCCCAGACGCTATCCGTGTCGTCTGCAATGTGCCCCTCCTCGCTCCCCGTCCGCTCCCCTACCACTCACCCACATTCCTCCAATTCGATCTCCCCGACACGGACGAGGATCTCTCTCACCCCCCGTACACCCACCGGCCCTCGAAGCGCAAGCGTGACACGGAGGACGAACCCCAGCCCCAGCCAAAGCGTCGTCCTGGCACCCATCGCTGGAAACCTCGCGTCACCCACCGCGCCAGGGATCGCCCTGCATCCACTTCACATCGTCCTAGCAACCCCCGCTCCCGCTCATAGGCAGCATATATGCGCTCCTGTCTCTCCTAAAGGTCTCTCTCTTTCATTTTCCCCCTTATCATTCTCTCACGTCTGTCGTGTTTCAGCCTTCTTGTCGCATTTTTACATGATGCCACCCACACCGATCTGATGGTACCAGGTGGCTTCATACACGCCGCACATGTACTTGCATCATACTTTACACCATACATTACTTGTATCATACACATGCATCCCCCCCCTTGGCTGCTTCTTTATGTGGTGCCACACCCATACGTCATAGGGTTCCATTTCCTTCCTCCTTTGTTCGTTTCCTTCCGCCACCAATGCCGTACCATACTTCCAACCAAAAGGAAGTGTATCCCGGTCAGTTCTCCACCTCTCTATCGCCGTCCTACTTATGCTTTGTATAGCAGAACACACGGGCAGAGTACATCTTTGATAGCCGAGACGATGCGCCCGCCATGCTTTGTGGTCGCCTCAGTGCCCCAGCAGAAACTCCGCAGTGTGTAACCATTTCTTTTGTACAATAGACCCGCCACCTTACCCCTTTGCGCAGCTGGACTCGTCAGAAACCTGGCAGCTGTTCGGGGCAATGCCAGCGTCCCTATGGCGCCTCGCTCACCAGT
>JBBPUG010000023.1:0-96022 GCA_038094535.1 Tubosaeta aff. alveolata
CAAACATCCAGATAACACTCGTCCGACCCGCATGGTGCATAGCGTTCTCGACATCTTGGATTAATGAACAAATACCGGAGACATTCCTGCCGTTGCGTTACTCCCCCCGTAGCAAAGCTTCCACACGGAGATAATGGAGGTTAATGGCCAAAAATGATATATTGCCTGATTTTGTAGTGCACATACAAGAAAAGCAAGGTTCAGGATGCATCAATAAATACGTATGGAAGAGAATGTTCCAGATACCCGATCAGAATAAAAGAGAAAAAGGGAGGCCCTTAACGATAAAGCATAAAGTTCCCAGCAACAACGGCGAACCTTGTCATTATACTTTCCAGCGCTTGAGCGGCACCGAGTCGCTCCCGACTGTACTCTCACGAGCGTGGACTCGCCCAGCTCAACCAGGAACAAATATTATCCAAAAAGAAGGAAATATCTCATCACGGACCTCACCCAAACAGTTCCGCGCCGTCGATGCCGTACGAGAAATCCAGGACTACAATCTTCTGGTCGTGTGAGGTACTGACGAGAGAATTAGTGTTCGTTCGGCAACGTGCTCTAAAACCTTTTACCTGACGATCCTTCCAACGTCGAACTTGACATCAAAGATATGACTGGCATGGAGGTTCCTAAACTCCCGGACGAGCCGGCCTACCCCTTTTGATTTCCGTGGTGGTTCGCCCTGGTGAACACTGTTCCCCGTAGCGTCTCCGTGCCATTCCCAGACCCTGACACTCTTGTCATAGCTGGTACTCACGATGTACCCAGTCTTTGGGTCAAAACACAGAGCCCTAACGAGTAAAGTGTGTCCCGCAAACGTGTGAAGACATTCACCAGTCGAGGCCCGCCACAGTTTGATTGTGCAGTCGTTCGACCCGCTGAGGATGAGATCGTCCTGAAATACCAGTGAGCACACGGAATATCGCCGTGAACGGATACGTGCTTTGAACTCGATACAAGCCAGTCCCTTTTCATGCCCCTCAAAGACGCGAATGCATTCGCCAGTTTCAACATTCCACAGCATCATCTTCCCGTCACCGCTGGCACTAACAGCACGACCGTTCTCCAATCCGACGGCGTTCACCGGGCCTTCATGTCCACGCAGTACGCTATGGAGTGTCAATGTCTTTCGATCATAAACATGCATCAAAGCGTCTTTGGAACTATCTCGAAGGTGAATAATATCTGCCTGATGATCACGAGAAGCTCACCAAGAGACGATCCACTTCTCGTCCATTCTCAAGTCTAACACTCCTCCCGAGTGTCCTCGGAGAACCTCACGTATCTCTGCAGTTATCTTCCGAGGGGAACCAAAGTTCCCAGCGGCCGTAGCTGCAAAAGATTCTTTTGACTTTCCTGACCTATTACCACTGGCAACAACAGCACCGCTTCTCTCCCCAGATTCTACGGGTGTAGAAACAAGATCCCAGACACACACCGTGCAATCGCTGCTTCCACTGACCATGAAGCCACGGGAGACCCCGTCACTTCCCAGATCCCAGTCACGCTCAAATTTGAGACAAAGTACACTCCCTGAGTGACCTTCGAAGGAAGCAACACACTTGCCAGTCTTGATACACCAAACTTTAATTGTCCGGTCTCGTGAACCAGAGATAATGCGTGACGAATCAAAGTCAAGACAGTAAACACTACGAGGGTGATTAAAATCAGGTGGCGATGAGTGACTAATGACCCACCTGTCCCTATGACCATCAATTCTAAGGACCTTGGGTTCACCCTCAGGATCACGCCACCGTTGTTCAAGTATCGATCGACCACGATAGAGGCTACGCCAATCCAGCATAAGGGGTGCTTGTCTTGTTATTGGTTGTGGTTCAGGTGACGATATGACTTCTTGGTTCTTGACTTCGTGCACAACTTCATCTCCTTCCTCGGGAGGAGTATCTGAAAGTCGATTGCCCTTTTCTTGACGTCCTTCACCAGGGGATATAAAGACCCCTTTACCGGCCTCGTGCCCGAGCCTCGCAGTCTCCTTGAGCTTCATATTTGCCCGATCGAAGTTGATCGCCCATCCCCTTGGGTCGTCATGTTCGCCATCATGCTCGTGTTCGGTGGTGGGCATTGAGAGTCCATGGATGCCCTCGTCCTTGATAGCGCGGTATCGCCGTCCGAAACTTCCAAAGGAGTCTTTGATGCGGTGGCCAAGGGATAGGTGGTGGCTTCGGGCGTGATTGGGTACACGAGGAGCGCCTTCTCTTGCTTGCCATAGGCCCCACCAGACGCCATTGTCAAGTGCGAGGGAACGCCATGCTCTGCAAGTCGAGGAGACTGCGAGGACGCTCCGAAGTGATAGATAGGAAAGAACCTGGAGAAAAAGCTCGGGGGGAAGTTGGGTGAGCGGTGTTGGTGACTTTGGAGCTGTTGTCGGACGGGGGGTGTCAGCGTCGATAACATCGAGGGCATGGACAGTTCGTCCTGACCTCGTTCGCCCAAGCATTCTGGTTCCCGGGTAATCTCGTGCCTGTAGTCGTACCCATCCCAATATCCGTATCCGCACACGCACCGACCGTCTCCCCATCCATTACACGTACAACCTATTAACTCACCCTCCTCGCCATCAAGGGGATCCAGGGCACCATAATCTACATCAGTGTCGGCCTCAAGCATACCCCGGTTCACTTGCTTGGTGCGACGCCTCTCTTTCAACTTCCGTCCAACACCCATCATCGGTGCCGTTTTGCTTCGGACGACAGAAAAGCCAGGCATTGGGCTCGATTTCGCGCGAGCGGCAGGAATCGGCATGAGATACCCATCTTGAGGTATGGACGGAGGCTGTGGGGCGCACTTTGCAGGAGAAGCTAGGGACTCCCAAAGGCGAGATATGCCAGGCCGCGGGCGCCTTGGTTTGCCCATGACAGGACCTAAGCCAATGCCAGCCCCCATGCTCTGTGTTCGGCCCACAGGAAAGGTTGAGTTGGATCGGAGGAATGGCAACGTCGCAGTGCTACGGAGATGGGAGTTGCGGAAGGGGTCCGCGTCAGCGCTGCCGGCCAACTGGGAGGTATACTGGTAGAAAGTTGGACTGCTAGGGGGAGAGATCATGGAAAAGTCTGCTGTGGGAGCGGGAGATGGCGGACGGCCAGATATTGAATCACGAGATAACGGTGGAGTGGTCACAGATAGAGGAGGAGGAGGCTTGTAGGGAGCTAGTGATACAGTTATGTTTGTGTCAAGAATGGGCAGACGGGATGGACCAGCCTTTGGCCCGTCATTGACAAGGATTGGTTCTGGGGTAGAGTGAGCGGTATAGTACGGCGTAGGTACGGCGGAGCGGAGATATCTCTGCCCGACAAATTCATGTGAGGGAGCGCCTTGCGCAAATCCCACACCAAGCCTAGGCTGTGACAGCACGGTGAGATCAGAGTCCGCAGTCGACGATTCGCTGTTCTCATGGCGGGTGTCGCTTGATTGAGAAGGCCCAGCACGAGCGGTCTCCGGAGTGGTGGTTGAAAAAGTAAACGAGAAGACTGAATTCGATTGAGGAAATGGCTGCACCGCAGAATTTTGACCCTGGAATACATCGTCTTCATCGGGACTTGGAGGGGGAGAAGGGGTAGATGCGGGAGCAGTCTCGTAGGACATGGCAGATGAGGCGGAAGTGGGGATGTCCAGTGACCAGGAGGTATCGAAATTGAGGTCAAGGGTAAGATGTTGGGCCTGCCGTTTTGTAGGGGTGTCCACTGCGCCGAGGGTAAGCAAATCGATGTCCAAAGGAGGGAAGAGGCTCTGTGACGGTGAGGGCGAAAGATGAGAATGGGGCGGTCTAGGCTCGAAAGGGGATTCTGAGCCTGCGTGGGTGCTGGTGAGCCTCGGGGAGCGCCGGAGGGGTCTGGACGAGAGTGGGACGGGGCTGAGGGACGTCGCTCGTGGAAAGGGCACTGTGGAAGACGATGAGGAGGAGAGGGAGCGGGTCTGTCTGATCGTTCTACATGTTGAGGGCGTCGACGTCGTCAGCTTGTATGGCGGTGTCCAGGGCGTGGTCGACATGCTGCACGTTGACCAACAAAGGTCAGAATAGACTCGAAACACACCAGACCTACCCACCTCGCACGTGACCAATATCACTCCGAGTTCTGCAAGAAGAAAAAAGTTGGTGCTTGCGCGTCAACGTTGAGTATATATACGGTCATGTACTACAAACACGAGGCCTCTTCTATGAAAACCGTACTGCTCCGGTGGTCGGATCGGTCAAGATGAATAGCGGCGCGTGCGAGATGACGAGGGCGAACAACGCCATCCTGCCAGAACAGACGTGGTCAGCGTCATGTGGGGCAAAAGTTCCGTCGAACAATTCGTCGGTGAACGGAAACAAGAAACACGCTGAGCGCAGATGGGTAAAGCTGTGTTACCACAGTGCCGAGGGTCGCTCGATCCGCACAGGAAGGATCCTTAAACACGCACCGCGCACTCGGTGACGTGTCAAAACAGGGCTCCACAACATTGCATAGTATTCAGAACAATGCAATGGATATAACACGCATGCAGCCCCAAGACGTCATACGACGTGCAGCGTGGTCTTTGAGTTGGCGAAGGGACGAAATAAAAGGGAATATGGTGGGGTTCATGGAAATCCATGATCCGGCAGTGGAGTTACCATGCACAGAACAACACTAGGTACTCACATAAGGGTGGTCCAGGGCGTACTTCCGCCTTCCTTGGCGCGCAGTGGGTGCTGGTTCATGACTCCGTTGATGGCAAGTATGAGTACAGGCCATGCAACATATCTACCGGGCATTTGAGACACGCTGCATAGAGTGGCAGGCAACATTGCCAATATCGTACCTATTTCTTGTTACCATCACTATTCCAGCAAGGAACATACCCATTGAACTCATTGGGTCTATATACATGTTGAAATTAGTCTCGCGAATCTTTGGGCGGCCAGCTCACCATCGGATTCTACCCTCCAGACTTTTGGAAGGGTCAGCCTTGTCTCCCGCGAAGAGTCTCTTGGGTCGCTGAGTGTGTTGCTGCTCGACATGCTAGCGTGGGAACTCTTCGTGTTGATCAAGTTGTTCTATCGAACTCGACCACTGACTCAACGTCGATCAGGTTGTCTCACAAAGTCAAACCTGTACTGCAATCCATGCTGCACCATCATCGCGGCAGGCCATTTCCGTTTCTGTTGGTGACTGCTTATGCGTATAGATCACTATATGACCTCCAGTGGGAATCCCGGTGCTTAACACGCTGTCACTATGCACCACAAACGTGATCTGTTCCAACGGGTGGTCCCTCTGATAATTTCATGCGCATCTGACAGTCTAGCCCCCTTGGAAAACGGATCCTAATTGATCATGTATAGCTGGCAACAGTTCTCATGTCTACTCCGATCCCCTCGCAAATACGACTGCCACTGGATTGTGCCATGGCTCCCTGATGTGAATACTACGCAACCTGCACAAGTGATACGGATAAACTTTCTCACCGAAATCACCAGTGGCGTAAATCGATGGGTGTCCACCACGCCTTTTCCATACGTCTGAAACAGGGGGTTCGAACGTGCCTGCTGGTACGACCCAGTGCCGAATCGAAGGCCGTAGGGTCTTCCGTCCATTCCACTAAAGTAAGTCGTACTGCATCATGGCTAGCTTTCAGGGGCACCGTACGTTCGCCGCAGCTGTCTTCCGAGTTCCTCGCGTCGCCTGGACCGCGGAGGAGGCGAGAGGGCTGTCAGTCAGCCACTCTTGTTCTGCGGTGAACGCACTCCTTGTTTGGAAGTATGACATCGTTGACCAGACTTCATGTATGAGTGCAGGGTACTGCGCTATTCTTGGAAAATCGAATACCCTCGGCCCTTTGCTTTTTTTTTCTGGCACATTCCAGTGCTTTCGAGTGCTCGGATTGTAAAGTGACGCCTTCACGAATTGCCCGACGTTGACCCACGCAGGAGGACCTACAATATTCAACTTGCGTGGGATCCAAGGGGAACGCAACATCAAGTCGAAGACAAGTTAAAGATGTACTATCATATTTTCTCTCTAAAGCTGATCCCAGTGATGTTCGCCAGAGACAAGTCATTCGGTTTTTACGGGGTGATCTTAGCAAGGGGGAGTAAGTAGAACGAGAAAATGCCCTGTAATTGCGTCTGACATCACCGACTGAAGTCACAGCTCGTTAGTCTGGCTATGTCAACAAGAACCTCTTGAAATAGTCGACTGTAGCAGCGTTCACGTATTCGATCACACTCTTCTGCTTGTAGCCTGGATTTCGGATCTGCATGAGGCCAAAGGAAGGAGCGCAAGAAACGTATTGAGCCTTACCATGTCCCTCGCCTTCACAAATAACTAACTGTGCTTGTCCCCCGGGTTGTCCTTGAACGATCTTGTACATAGAAACAGCCTCATGCACAGTTACCCGTGTGTCCGTTTCGCCGTGTGTAATGAACAGGGGGACACTAATCTTCTCCGCGTTGTTTAAGGGTGAGATGCGTTCCAAAAAGGCACGGATGTGAGGGTCTGACTCGTCTCCGTATTCAAGGCGTCTGTTTGCACGACGTACAGAGGCTGTGTTCTCCAGGAACGTGACGAAGTTGGCGATGCCAAAGTTGGCAACACCGCATTTGAGCTTGAAGGAGTAATGGGTGAGGGAAGCCTTGGGAGGGACTGATTAAACAGTGTGGCACGGATGTCGCGTCCAAGCAAACTCACAAAGACCATATATCCGCCATCTGTGCACGGTGGTGGTTAGCGATTACGTTGGTAGTGAAAGAAGTTATTGATATTCACATGAACCCCCAATAACTGCAATTCTTGAGGAATCCAATTCTGTCGGTAATCCAGATCCAATATGTTCGATCAACGCGTCGATATCTCTATCATTTCCCTTGCAAGTGAAAGAGGAAACAGCCCAGGGAACCTACTTGACTGAATCTTCGCGCTTCTCAACATCGTCCAACGACATGTATTTCTTTCCATAACCCGAGCTACCTCTGACGTTTGGATAAACCAACGCAATTCCAAGTTCGTTCAGTAGATAATCATGGGTCGCTCTATGTTTTATCAGTCGAATGCACGTCCTGGAAAATAGGAGTTAAACTTACGTCCTGTACTGTACCGTAGCCTGCGACGAGGGACCTCCGTGGATAACAATAACGACAGGTGCCTTCCTCTTTCCTCCGTTCGGATGATAATACAAAGCCGGAATCTTCAATTCGTCAAAGCTTCTAAACTTGATCAGCCTTGGCGCGACAGCCCCGACCGCTTCGGGAGCCTTTGCTTGGACGTAGGGCACGAGCTGGACATCGACATATGCATTACCATCGGGATCACGCTTCAGCGTCTGCAGGTCCACAACCGCCTTCCGAACGAACCCACGGGATCGATAAGAGGCGAGACGGAGCGCCAGCTCATAGGGATTCCCGTTTCGCCCATTGTGTGAGTACCCAATCCATCCACCCTCCCACTCGAACTTGAGTTCGACCACCGTGTTCTTATCCCGGCCGCTAAGAGGCAAGACGTACATTGTGCTCCAGCCCTCCACGTTCGCGGTGAAGTAAATACAGGCATCTGTGATTCCGAGGAGTCCCACCTCCCACGAAATGGGCTTCAGAACGGGGACTGAGAGGTGAAGGTTAGGTGTGGTAATGTGGGTGATTGTGCGCTGATCGATGTTATACGATACGAGTGACTCAAAATCACCGTACGCATTCGTGACGACATGTATTACATGGGGATCGGCGGGATCGAAAGAGAAGGCCCCATACACACTTGTTTTCTCCTCTGGTTCTGTTGCCCCTGGGAGGATGATACGCTCAAGCTTGCCTAGTTCTGGAGCGGAAATATCAACCACGAACATAGTTTGATAAGCGTTTCCGTAGGCGCGCGTGAGAAGGAGATACTTGTCATCGAGCGAGATGGACTCAGCAACCCATCGCTCAGTCTTTCCATCTCTGAGAAGTGGCGTGACGAGCGTGGAAGGAAGGTTGAATGGAGTGGAGTCAGTGGTAGCTCCAGTGTCAGAGCCTATCAAGCGGGTCAAGTAAATGAGGGTATCCGTGTTGTTTTCCTTGTTTGAAGCAAATGCCATCAATCTGAGAATACGTATAAGAGTTTTCCGGCGGAATATGGAATGGTACAGACTTGTTGGACTTAGAGATGATGATACCGTGATACCTGTAGTCATCGTGAGTTAATCTTTCGATGCGACCTTTACCCGGAGCGTTGTCTGGTTCACCATCAATCCTCGGTAAGACTTGGTCACAAAGAGCATCCTCCCAGTAGCGCCTGCAAATCCCACGTCAGTCCTCACATTACATGTCATGGAATGTGCCCCCTTGGGTACGCACCAGAGCTGAAAGTGCTCGTTCCCGTTCAAGTCCATGGACACTATGGCACCACCAGGTCTGTACGCCCCGCGCCAGTCCTCGCCAGCAATGGATCTAAAGGCAGCTATTGTTCTGCCAGTCCCGATATCAAAGTACGTGAGATGTTCCAGCTCTATGTCGGCAGGATCAGTAGAGATCCTGTATATCTGTGACACTTGGGCATCCTCGGGACGATGGGACAGAAAGATGCCGCCTGGTACGTTGCCCGATGCGCTCTTCACCGTACGCTCAAACCCGTGAATACCAAACCCTAGCGATCCAGAGTTTGTAACATGATGATCAGCGAGATCAAGACATGCCTCGGGCAGCATCTTCGTAGACCTTCAACCCAGTGAAGGTCTCCTGGGGAATATCTGGGACATTGACGGCTTTGATTTTGTCTGCGGGCCTAGTAAATTCAATATCGTCATATTCGATAGGTGACGACATAGTTAAATGCTAACGATACGGGGAGACGTTCAGATGGATCAGGATCATATCAATGACCCTGGAAGAGGAAGAAAACACACACGGTCAGGCATCTTGCCGAGCGACCAATTTTCGAACTCCGACAGGCTGGACATGAAATTAGAGTAGATTTCATAGTTACACTACCCTAATCCTTGAAATGTATAGTACTTTCAAGTTGGTACTGCGTCTGTCTTTACGACGCAGACCGGTGTGTCGTTGGTTGATCTCGAGGTGACGATTGAACCTTGCTACACTTCAATGTCGGACACGGTGAACCTGCATGCATCGTCTTCACCACGCACCAAACCCGCCCCCAAGTCCTCCAACATCCCGCTCACCTTTTCTTACACACCCAGCGACGATGGCATAGACGAGAATTTGTTGATTCTTCTCCATGGACTTGGTTTGTATTCAATTCTCATCCTAGTGCGTTCAATTTGATCCCCATCATGCACAGGCGACAGTCATACACCGTTTGCAACACTCGGTCGATCGTTCCATCTCCCTCAAACAGCCACTCTCGCACTGCGTGCCTCGGAACAGTAAACAATTTGCACTCACCCGCTTGCAGCGATGCTGAGCGATCGTCCATGGCAGGATTCCATATCTCTGCGAGCAAGCCTTTCAGTGGTACACGTCCTTTGATCCCCTCGGCGAGATTATCAAGCGCCCAAACCCTACCATGGCTCTCGAGACCATGACCAAGGTGCTTGATTATCTTGTCTCGGAGTGTACATGGCCACCCGATCGTGTCCATCTCTTTGGATTTGGCCAAGGCGGTAGTGTCGCTGCGGAAACTGCCCTCACATGGTGGAGGAGAGAGCTCGCAAAGTTAAAAGTGTCTGATCCAAAACAAACGTCCGTTCCATCGCCTCGTCATCTGGGATCGGTGGTCTCCGTGTCCGGCCCTCTTCTTTCTTATCCAACGCTCACTACACAATGTTCTACACCCCTCTTGTTATTTTCACGCGGAACTATTCCCAAGGATGTGTCCACTGCGCTTTCGAAAGGGTTCATGTACTTCAAGCAAGTTGTAAAACCAGCTGCTCAAGGAGAGGAGAGCATGCCACGTTCCCGCGATGAATGGGAGCCTATCATGCGGTTTTGGAGTGAAGTGTTGAGGAGGAGGTTGGGAGATGGGCTTTATGAAGTAATGACTGGTTCAGTGATTTGAGCATTCGATTCAGTCAAATCAGTTTGTACAGTCACGCATGCTCAGCGAAAACTGACCATCATCTTGGCTATTCGGCGACACCGTACGTGAAGTCTACGGACGATGTTGCTGCACATCTGGACTGCCGAATTTAATCCCACGTCAGATGGATCTGCAAGTAGCACCTATAAAGTGATTTGCTGTAAACTTGTTCCACTTGTTGTGAGGCGAAGGTGGGTCTTATTTTGAAGTAATAAGTTAGGGCCGCTGTCATTCTATCGCGAGTCAAAGGGCTAGCTCAATGAGGCCATCAACGCTTCCCTCTCCGCCACGTATGGATCCAAGTCGTTCGGGCTCGGGAGCTCAAGAGAAGTGTCCACCCAGGCCAACGCCCATGCGCCATTCCCTACCTTCGTTCCGCCCAAGATGCGTCGAGGAGCAACTTGTTCCCAACGGTATCTGGTCGGCTGGGTGTCTGCACGATCTATTCCGACAATCACCGATCAACGAATCAAAGTGATCAAAACTGAACGCACAATGGACGAGGCCCGTATGTGGTTCATACACACCCAACGGAAAAACGCCATCATCCGCCCTTTTCTTCTCCATCTCTCCGCCATCAACATTCATCATACCGTCTAATTCCTCCCTTTCTTTCCCCTTTCCTGAATTGGACCCGAGGACACCTCCACAAGCAGACCTGGTCTCTCGTCTCATCTTGTACCACTCTGCATTCATCTCATGGACTCTCCTTGCGGCCTCCCACATCCAGTTCTCCTCGGTGAGTCCCTCCCGAGACAACATACTCTTTCTGACAGCACTATGTGGCCCATCGCTGAATGGACCCCACCCAGAGGCACCGAAGAGTGTCGTCGGGCCACCAGCACGATATACACCCTGATTAGTTCCCGAGTATGTTTGACTCGGCGCAGAGGCTGCTGGCGCGTTGCTTGCAGAAGTGGCTGTTGGATCTGGAAGTTCACCCACGAAATCGCCAGGCGAGAGACCTTTTGCAGTGATGTCGGCAAGCACTCGATCTTCGTAATAGTCGTCGGTAATCCAACGCCCGTCTAAAGAGAACCGGATGTAAACTTTGAACTGGCAGCTTGACACGGTGCCCTTACCAATGATCATTTTAGCCCCATGCAGTTTATACGCGCTTCGCGCAGTCACCAATGTGACACTACGAGTCTTGAGATGGGCACCAAGCTTGCCAGCCTGTATAAGTGCCTCCTTTTCTTGTTGTGAGGCACTCAGTTTGAGTGCGAGTGCATTGCGGCGGAAGTAGTATAGCGAGTCCCGAAAGCCCGAGGAACGCGCAGCATCAATAGCGAGCATGTATTGTCGTGTTGGATGCCGATCAGGAAGAACAAAGGTACTACATTTGAAGCGTCGGCCTAGGAACGTCAGATTCAGAGTACAAGTTAACCAAGCCACTCACCACCGAGCAGGTTTCCGTCTATATCGATCTTTTGGTCTCCCCTTTCGTCCGAGTCTGTGACGAACTCGTCGCCTTCGATATAATATACCTTGTCTCCGACTCTGCGCCACGCACGCCCGCCTTCCTCGCCCTCTTCTCCGTCGCCTTCTCCCTCCACGTACTCTCCTGAGAAGCGAGCTGTCAAGCCCTTGCTGCGGCCCCGTCCTCTACCGCGACCACGCGCCTTTGCCTTGGGACGTGCTGCAGGTGTAGTCGGGGCAGGAGCGCGTACGCGGACTTTGGTTTTTCCCCGAGCACGATTGGCCTCTTCTTCGTGTCCCTCCTCTGGAATGCTTCCTTCTAAATCTCCCTCTCCCTCCATATCGGCTTCTGTGCCCTCCGCTGTGGGTTCTTCTTCATCTAAAACACCCTCAGACTCTTCGCGCTTGGTGTGGACGTCGTCTTCGTCGGCATCATCGACGTCCTGGTAAGAGGTCGGCGTCGGGGCAGCAGGTGTGCGGGACCGCCGTGTGATGATGGTGGCGCCTCCACGACCAAGACCTGGTTTGAGAATGATTTTATGCCCTGTCGTGCCTGCACGTTTCATGCGGAATTATGGTCGTTTAGTGTGTATCGGGGCAAAGCCTGATAATAAAGAGGCTTACGTAACGACAAGCGTCCAGTTCGTTAGTCCGACAATTCAACGTGTCAGTCACCATGTCACCTTTCCGGGACCTCCTTGAGGGCAAAATCGTCAGTATATTGTCGAGTTTGATTTATCTGCGTCTTTGACACACTATAGGACTTTCATGGTCAAAAGGACGCAGAGTACTTTGCCCGTATAGGGCTCATAATCTTCACTGTAAGTGGGTCAAAGTCTTTCGAGCACCGTGTTGAGCTGGTCCAAGGTCTTGTCTTTTGTACTCGGCTTCACACTTCAATCTGTATGGGTCACGATGGAAACATTCGGTCTCGGAACAATCATACTTGCACTGGTAGGAAGTTGTGCAGCTGCTCTTGACCTGAGTGCTGATGTTCTGCTTTAGGCCGTTGTTCCTCCCTGGAGTATTTATAACAAGCGTCCCGTCAAGTGGGCGCCTGCACAACCCGCCCTGGAATTGAAGAGCAAGTGATCCTTGCTCGCCAATATGTTTCTCTCCATAAACGTGAATGCAACATGATGGTGTACAGAGCAATTTGGATCATTCGTGAAGCAAGGATACAAAGGTTCCAATCAGCGACCCTACAGTCTCCCCTTCCTCTCCTGCGAGTCCCGACAACAAAGGGGAAGAGGCCTCGTCCCTCTAGAGTTCCAAAGGGGTGGAAGAGTGCACGTGCAATGTGATATGACCATGGCCACCTGCACATTTCGGTATTGCGACTCGAACAGGTGTCCTGACTGCACGAGCTCGACTGCAGTATGTCGTTTACTCTGTTTGCAGCAAGCGATTGAGAGGGCGTCGTTAAGAGGGGTGAAGGGACACATACTAGACCTGGCTCTCATCTTTCTGCGCTTACGTCTGAGTCTGCGGGATCGCTTTTTCTTCCACTTTTCTCTCATTCTACAAGGTGTGCGATGAGTATGCGCTCGACTGTACCTTGCAGACGGGCCATACCTGTTGATAAGTCAAAGTGGCTGAAGACAAGAGGTGGGGATTATTCGTGGGTAAGCTGTGAGGCTTGGTGCTGTATAGTATATTAGATAATATTTCACACGCTTCCAATGACTTCATGGTATGCCAAATTTGGAACTCGAGTCTTCCAATGACGATTCGATTGATTCAGTTGACGCGACCACACCGTCTCCTCTTCCCCTTCACACCGGCCCGATTTCACCACCGTGTTTCTCTACCGCCTCGCCGGATAACCCCCCTCCATCCGTCATTCCGCCGTTTGTCCTCTTCCCAGGCTGACCCCTCCCGTCCGGACCTTTTCTACCATCTTCTCCCGCTACCCCTTGAACAAGAGCCCTCTCGTTCCGTCCCCGTACACGCAGTCTCCTTCCTTTCCGCTCCACCACCATCACCTAACTCAGCGACCATCCTTGGTTGGCTCCCGGCCGTGACCAACGCAGGGACCAACGACGTCGATGCCGGACTAAACGACTTTGTCGAAAACCGTGCGTACACCCTGTTTACTACAATTCACAGCTCTTTTGAACGGCCTTCAGCACGATTCCGACCTCTGCTCCACGACGCCATTCAGCAAGCGCTTTACGAAGGCTCTGATGGTGTCTGGACTAGCAGTGCCGTCCAGATTCAGCAGGGATGGATGCACATTCACGGTATGCGTACAAATCGCGTGGTAAGCCACGTTCACCTCGGCCCATAGATCACCGCAACGTCCCTGCTTTGGGCAGAATTGGTGACCCCGATGATATCATTGCTTCTGTGTTCGTCGAAGATGGCAAGGTGCGCTTCCACGCCGCGTCATGGAACCAGCTTACCCCGGCTGGCAGATTCTACCTGATACATATCAAGCCATGCCATCCTACCGGTTCTGCACCGCAGACGGGCCAACCCAATTAACGGAAGGCCTCGCAAAGAAGCTTAGAAGTGTATTGGATGATGTCGTTTCACGGGAGTTGCGATGATCCGAGTTCAATGCTTCGTTCGAACCACCTCGGCTGAGCATTGAACGCACTTACTCTCCACGTCCTCCATCTCGCATGAACGGTCCGATATGTTATCTTGTCACCCAAGTTCTGGACATGCGTGAGCGTCTGAGACACAGGTCCATTTTGAATTCTGCGCTGTTCATCGAGGTTTCTTCGAGCCATACGGACTTCTCAGCGGATCGGATACTTGTTTTATTAGTATCACGCCCTCTTTCCACTTAAGATTCGAGGGTGAAACCACTCCAAACCGGATTACACCAACCACGGAGAGGAAATGAAACATAAATTCAAGCATATTGTATGATAGGACAAAAGAACAAGCACAATTCGTGCATAGCAAGCGATTAGCATGATTGCCAGACCAAGCAAGGTAAGTAAGAAAGCATAATGTCACATCAATTCGCGTCCAGCGCCAGACACCTAACTGAAGGGAATCAGAGATATCGATAAGGAGTGAATGCGAGTGTCAAGACGGAGAAATGAACAAATAATCTTGAAGAAGAGAAATAATGATAAGAGATCGCAAAAGAGATCGGTTTAATCACGTCATGAGCTAGGTCGTTACGCGTTAGATTCCGTTGGTTCGCAGAGATGCATGTTGCCTTGATGTATGACGCGTAGAGGGTCAAAAATTATCCACGATACGAATCACGGGGTGAACGAGGACCAAACAAGCCGGGGCTTCCACGGTCGGGGACCAGCAGGGTAGGCTCAACGGACGGTGGGGTAGGCGCCAGGTGAGGGTGAGCTACAAAAAGATATCGGTTATCGAGTATGAACTCAAAACACGACCAAACTTACGCTGCCACGTAGCCCACGATTGAATCTGTCTGGGTTCTGGAACAGGCTGGGGAGGCGGCGGCACATCCTGTCTTTTCCGACTACGGCGCATTCCTCGCTGCGGAACTGTGCGCCAGGCCGGCCGAGCGATCGGGATATCCTCAGGCGGGGGCGGAACGTCAGGAGGTGGTGGAGGAGGAGGACCCGGCGTTGCCATTGGTGGTTTCCTATGGGGTATTGTGAACTATACTTTGGGGGGCCGAACGAACGACGAACCAATCAGGATCAAACTCTCCGCCTGGACCATACTTCGACTTCATCATCATAAGGTATCCGAGCTCACTGCGAGGAGGGTAAGTACGAAGGGCTGGAAGTTACTAAATGACAACGTACTGTTGAATGTTGCGACGTTCCTCACGCAGTTTGCCGACTTCACCCAATAGCATACGGACTTCGGTGGCAAGAGCCTTGCTGAACTCATCCAGGTACTGTAGAGTCCACTTAGTGACACGCAGAGTCGGGCAAGATGGTCTGCACATACACCTTGAACATTGTAAGGTACTTGCTCGTGCGCGGTGGCGCGGACAGCATTGATAGTCTCCTCGTGTTGCCGACTATTATCTATTCTCCAACCTAAAACCAACAATGAACACTGGAAGTTCGGGGAAAATCCGAGCTCCTACTCTCTGATAGAGCATTGAGAAGCTCTCTTTGTTCGGCGTTCTGGCGCTGCAGTTCTTCCATGACGTGTTCAATCCCTATGCACACCATTTTGAGTCAAGTAGAGATTGAGAGATATCATTCAGCTTACCAGGTTTGCCTTCGTTTGCTAATCTTTGTTCTTCCTCACGTTCCTTGGCAGCTGTTTGCTCATCCACGACTCGTGCTACCATGCTCATCAATTCACGCATCTGTTCGTCACGCTCTTCCTTCCAGCGCCGCTTCTCTTCCCAGTGCTCTTCCATCAGTGCTCTCTTCTCTTCGCAGAGAGCCTGGTTTTGTTGGATCATGTTGGTGATATCAACCAGTTGATTGCGTATTGCCTCGTCCCGTTCTGCAGCAGCCATTCGCGCTTCGTTCTGCTCGTTCTCACGTAACTGTCGTTCGTTATCAAGGTCAGCACGGGCGCGTGCAAGATCTTCCTCAAGCGCGGCAATTTTAGCTAGTCGTTCTGCATCAAGGAGTTGGCGTTCTTCCTCCAGATGAGCGCGCTCCCGTTCACGTTCCGCGGCCATTGCTTCTCGCTCACGTGCCATCTCCTCTCTTTCCATACGCACGGTGTCCATAATATCAGAAGCATGACGAGAGGCCGACTCCTGTGTAGCTGCGTGGATTGACTCAATAATCGAAGCTTGGTCCGGATCATGAGGAGGCGGGACGGGAATTGGCGGAACCTGTGGAATACCTGCAATTTTGTCTTCCAGTTCATGGAACAGAGCATCGCCCCGTTGTCTCGCTTCAGTGTCTCGACGTTCTTCACCCTCGAGGAAAATGCGTTCTCTGTCTTCTTCGCCGTCACGGAATTCCTGATCACGTCTACTCTCGGACTCGTGCGCATCATGAACAATTTGGGACAGTTCGCGTTCTGCATCGTCTAGCCGTTCCTGTCGTTCACGTAAACCATCCTCAAAACCCAGGTCGCCTGGTCCAGAAAATAGCGGGAGATGTTCTGGTGCCGGGACATGATGAATCATTTCGCTGGGTGGTCGCTCGGCATCTTCTTCTGTAATCACCGACGGTGGGGCAGCACCACGTGAAAGAGTACGTTGAGGAGTGCGCCTGTCGTCTCCCATAGCGGATGGGGTAGCGCCACGAGAAGGCATGCGTTCGGGAGTGCGTCGGTCATCTTCCATCACAGAGGCGGGCGGGATAGTGCCGCGCGAAGGTGCACGTTCAGGAGGGTGGCGGTCACCTCCCATTGCAGACGCACTCGAGGGATGGCGCCGCAGATGTTCCGGTGCGTCTTCCAGAATAGAAGGCCGGCGACTGTATCCTCCACGTTCAGACGGTATAGGACCATAGTGATGCTCACGTGGTAGATCGGGCGAGAAGGGGCGATCTAGAGAACGAGCTCAAAATAAAAATATTGTGACAAGTCGCAGAGACTTACATGTACGAGGTTCTCCACCCAATCGGATAATGGTAGGAGGCGCCGGTGAAGGGGGAGGAAGGACGTGAATTGGAGCATGAGGCGGGGGAGGATGTCCAGCTGCGTCACCTTCCCTGTGCGACGACGAAGCGCGTCGTCGGCCACCGGGGTCACGTTCTTCTTCCTCGGGGTAATCTGAGCGGCGACTGGGATGGCGCTCGGGAGTTCGCCGACCACCGGGATCACGTTCTTCCGCCTCGGGGTAATCTGAGCGGCGACTGGGATGACGCTCGGGAGTTCGCCGACCACCGGGATCACGTTCTTCCGCCTCGGGGTAGTCTGAGCGGCGGCTGGGATGGCGTTCGGGAGGTCGTCGATCGCCAAGGTCACGTTCTTCTTCCTCGGGATAGTCTGAACGACGACTGGGGCGGCGTTCATGTCGGTGTCTGCCAGGATCTTCTGGGGAGCGCTCTTCATCCCTCTCCCTCTCATCGCGATCCCTATCTCGGGGACGTCGGCGACGCCGACCTTCAGGGCTCTCGTCGTAATCATAAGACCTCGGGCGCCGCCGTCGACCTGGTGAGTAATCATATCCACGGTATCCGCGCTCACTAGGGGGGTAGTATCGACCTCGGTACCTGTCGTCGGGGTAACGGTATCGTCCATAATAATCATCGTCTGGTGAGTAGGACCAAGAACCTCGACGAGAGTCCGGATACCTGTATCGGCGCGGTCGGCGACCCCTAGGAGAAGGAGAACGAGGGATCTCGTGAGTAATGTGTGGTTCAGGGATTGCACGAATGCTAGGTGACGTATGGATAGGGTCATGCGTTGGAGTTGAGGTTGGTATTTGAACCACGGTTGCAGGTATTTGAACTGGAGGACGGTCAGCACCTTGGACGACCACAATAGGCTCCCTTGCGCTTAATCTGGAAATCGGTCGAGATGGCGGTACTGCTACAGGTGGCGGGTTGATGACGATAGGTGGACCTCCTGGTTCCGATGGAAGAACTGCCACTCCCGGTTGCAATTGCGGCGTCCCCATTGGGAAAGGCATCTGTACAGGAACCCCGCCCATCATTGGCGGACTAGTGTGAACGACAATGGGTTCTTGAACTATGTGTCCCGGAGGAGGAAATACGCCCTGTGGGCCGACTGGGACAACAGCGGGTACCCCGCCAATTGGAACAGGTAGAGCCCCCGGACTACGAGGTGGCCGGTATGACTCTTGGGTGGGTGTCGAAGTTCTCGAGTCCCGCTCGGCAGGTGTCCGTGGAATGTCGAAAGCGGCGGGTCCACGCACTGGAAGTGGTTCACCCGATACATGCGTCACATCCGACGGTGGTGACGGTATCGCTACCTCATCACCATCTTCATAGACAAATTCAGTTGTCGGACCCAATGGTGGATATTCCTCGTATGGTGTTTCTGCTGGACGGACAGGACCCATGCGGCCGCCGTATCGCGCAGGGTCTGGCATATCCCATGATCGTGGATCTTCAGGAATGACAGGAACGCGACCGCGCGGTGACGGTTCCATCTCAGGTATCACAGGAGGTTGGGGAGCAGTTTGTGGAATAAAGCCGGCAGGAAAACCCATCGGAACTACCGGAGCCCCCACGCCAGGTGGCGGGACAACGAAACCTAGGCCCGGAGGTGCTGCCTGAGGCTGAGGCATAGGTACAGCTGCAAGAGGCCGGTGTCAATATTGAAACCATATTAGAAATTCAATGCAGTGATCCAAACCTGGTGCTGCGCCAAAGTTCATGCGGCTCAAGTCGTCCCTCAATTGATCAACGCGAGCAGTAACAGCCCGTAGCTCGGCTTGTCGATCTTGTACGTCTCTCGCAAGCCAATCATTGAGCCCACCCATGTACCTCATCAATTCACGTTGCTGATCAACTGTCGCGAGTTGTGCCATCCGGTGTTCCTATCCGCCGCCATTATCGTCACTGCCCAAAGACGTGGATGAGAGATACTTACACGCAGAATTGCCATCAATGTATCGAACAAGGGTAGTTGAACCACAGTCTAAGGACACCTCAATATACATATTTTGCGGGTACATTTGGCAGTACTCACTGGACCTGGAGGCATAGGAACATAACCTGGACCTTGGGCTTCAGTCCCTGCTTGTCGAGGTCGACCATCTAGAGCACCGGGTGGTGGGACACCCTAGAAAATGCATGGTATTTCAATCCTACTCGTCCGGGACTGTCAAACAACGCACCGGCGTGTACCAGCTGGTAGATCCACGACCAACGTTTTCTCTCCCCAAGTGTGCTGGGGCACTAGGAGGACGACGTTCGTCGGCATACAGACCCTCAGGTGGCTGAAATCAACGTCAAAACAATTTGGGAGAATGTTAATTTTAGGAACAGACCAGGAACTGCCCAGGAGGTCGCACTACTGGAGTTCGCTCAGGGATATCTACTTGACCTGGCGGGGGAACAGGATCACGTGCAACATGCGTTGGCCTGGGTGTGCGGGGAGGTTCTGGAATGGACTCGGGAATAACGGGAGGTTCATGGGTCACCGGTTCTTCGTCTCTTGGCGGACGTGGAGCACGGGGTGTAAGAGGGCGCCTAGGTATACGCGGTGGATGAAGCGGCGGATGCAACGTCTCAGGAGACCACATTGGCTGTCGGAACGGTGGAGCTGAGTCTCGCCTTAGCACTGGGCTCGTACTCCTTGACCTGGACGGTCTCGGAGCGGGCTGATAGACAAAGGGGATCAGCTGGGGTGGCGGCTGGATGTCTGAGGGAACCGGTGCAGGGGGTAGGTTCAGCAATTCCATCAATTGTTCATCCAATGAAGGGCCCGGTGGGCGAGGTGCAGGCATGCGAAGGGGGAGGCGGCCCCGTTCACGTCCTCGGACCATCTCCTCCCAACGGGAAAGCAAGCTATCCGCGTCAGCTTGAGAATCCTCCGACTCTGTGACGACAGAACCCTCCTCCGTGCGCCTTCTTTCTCTTTCTCTCTCCTCGGTGATTGAATATTCTGTTACCCTCTCGTCCACCTCCCGATCCCTCGGTGCTCTGTCTTGACGGGTGCTGAGCAATGTCTCGATGAGAGTTTCGATGTGATGCAACCGATCAATAATTTCCGTGTTATCTGGTGGCACAGGTCTAGTCTGTCGAAGTTCATCCAACATATGGTTGGTCGAGGTCTGTCCTTCCCAGAGCGCAGTCGTCTGTTCCCGTAGCTGCGTCAGCATATCTCTGATAGTAGTCATTGAAATTTCTTCGGACACTCGTATTGGTCGGGCCGTGACACTGGACTCGGTAGAGTCCGTGGATGGCGTAGGAGAGGAGGGGGGAGGAGTAGGAGAAGATGACGACGAAGTGAGAGAAAGCGTGGGCCCAGGCGACGATCCGGAAGACGAGATGATCGAAGGTGTAAGATCAGATGAAGGCGTCGATGGCTCTGAAAACCAACCAGAAGATGGCGCAGGCATCACAATCTCTTCTTCATCCGTAGCCAAAAGACTGAAGTCATCCGAATGATGGGAAGACAAAAATGATATTGAAGAACTCGTCGAGATGAGTGATGGTGACCTGGAAGGAGGCGGTGAAACTTCGATTGGAACCAAGCCAGGGCGCTGCAACCGAGGCCCAACTGGCGCAGGCCTAAACTCAGAGACGACACTCCTTGCGCTCACCGACTGGTCCCTGTGGTCGGTGATAGCAACTACGGATTGATCCCTATGGTCAGTAATAGCGCCTACAGACTGATCATGGTGGTAAACAGGCGGGGACCCCGTCCGCTCCGCGACGACAGCCGTTTCTCTCGCAACTAAGCGAGTGCGCACATAATCCGAGAGGTCGTAAAGCTCATCGCGAATTATTCGAACATTCTCCGAAATTTCTTGGGTCTCCTGGCCCCTGAAACGGTCAATTTCGTGAATATGTTGAAGAAGTCGGTCAATCTCGTGCGTGATGACCTCGGTATGCTCAGCTTGTGTGTGGGCGGATTCTGTCTCCAGTGGATGGATCGAAGGTTGATTGGTCTGCGGAGTACTGATGCTGAGACTAGGGGAAGGGACAGAAGAAGGGACAGAAGCATAGACAGGAGCAGGAGATTCAGGTGGCGCTATCATCAGTTGTTCCTACGCGGGATAAGAAAATCAAAATTTGAGTTAGTAAGAGCACTCACGGAATGCACGGAGCCTACGCTCGGACTGCGAAGGCTTGACAGGAGGCTGGGTACCGTTGATATTTCAGAAGGGGCTGGGGCATCAGCCAGTGACCTAACATCGACGTCTGCCAGACTGATGCTTGTCGAAAGGCTAGAAACACTGGACACGCTTGACGGAGTCCGAGTCAAAGATGACGATGCTGTCGATGTGAGCGAGGGTGTGGGACCACTGGACGGTGAGGAAACAGGATGGGAGACTGGTGCAGGGGGCGGGGGCGGTGGTGGTGGTGGTGGTGGTGGTGGTGGTGGTGGTAGAGGCGGCGGTACTACCGGCAGAAGGCGTGCTGAGCCCACGGAAGTGATAATCGTCTCCGTCATGTCCGTCAAGCTTCCGAAACTTGTGAACGGGGAAACACTTGGATGCATGAATGACCTTTCAGAGGGATCAGTTAGCGGCTGCGCTTGTGTGAGAGGTGTTGGTTGTAGATGCGATGAGTCGTATGAGACATCAGTTTCTGACGCCCATTGTGACGGATGGATGGAAGGGGAAGATTCGGTGGTCACCAATGGGGCTGGCGATGCGACGCTCTGCTCGCTCACAGGAATATCGCTCATGACAAACTCGGAGGACTCGGTGCTGGATACCGTTGGAATTCGGGATGATTCCTCTTCAGAGCTCGACTCAAATGTGGATGGTAGAGTGATTGAGAGGTCACTGGTGCTTACTATTGATGGTGGGGGGACTGTGGGTACCTCGTGCTCTGACTCGAGGCCCCGGCTGTCGGTCGACATAGTGGGACTGAACTCTGAAGGAGGAAGGGGTACAGCCTCGGGCGCAATGTCCGGAAGGAGGTCAGACTCTGGAGACTGTAGTGATGGGACTACCGAGGGCGTCTTTGGTGGAGGTGTTGGTGCCTTTTCGACAGGGAGATCGACAGCCAAGGAACGTGGTGTGCTCGCCTCTGAAGGAATTGTCTTGCATAAAGATGCAGTCTCGTAATGAGTCTCTGACTCCACCACACGCTCACATTCGCAGAGCGCCGCCGTGATGAACTCGGTTTCCGTCTCCGTTTTACACTTCTCAGCCGTGTAGAAATCAGTTGAGCCTTCTGTCTTGCATTTCTCCGCGGTCACATATTCGGAAGAAATATCTGAGATACAACGTTCTACGGTGCGGAACTCGGTAGATGCCTCGGTTTTGCATTGCTCGACAGTCGCAAAGTCAGTTTCGGAAGGGATAGAGGGTAAAGATTTGAATGACGCGGTCGATGGGGAATTCGCGGTTTCGTACCCTTCGCTACCCGAGCCATCCGGGATCTCAAGGGCAGATAGAATGCCAGTAGAAGGAGCGGGTGTAGGGGTTGCAGAGCGGCTTCTTGTCCGAGTACTCAACGTGGAGCGACTGTGTGATGCTGCATAACCAGAAGTGACGTTCTCTTTGTCGGATATGTAGCCCCTACTATAGTGCCTTCTTCGAATTCCGGGGCTCCTAGATAACGAGGACGGCGACGTCGACGTGTAGCTACTATAAGTGTAAGACCCATCGTGCGAGTCGCCCAAATACGAATTGGACTCGGTGCGCCGGTATGAGAGTGTCGACGGAACGATTTGCGTATTCGAGCCTCCAGACGTGAACTCGAGGGCCGTCTCATCAGTGACAATGCCAGTTGTAGTCGGACGCGTATCAGACGACGACGACGAATCCGACATGGTGTAGAACGAACTTGCGGCTGTACGAGGCTCGCTCGACGTCTTCGAGCCCGCGGAGAAAAAGTTGTCATCTGATATTTCTGACAGAGGACGGGCCTTGGCTTTTCCAGTGGGAGGCGGGGTAACGCGTACTTCGCTACCAAGCCTAGGACCACTGGACACCGTCACAGGGGACCCATCACCCAAAATTACGCCACCAACGAGACCGAGACCAAATCCAAGACCAGGCTTCGCGTTCCTCGCACGACTGACTGCAGAGGCAAACTCCTCATCAAGATCAGTAAGTGAGCTGGTGCGGCGCAACGAGCTGCTTCGGCTAGGTGCGATGACACGTGGATCGCCAGGATAGAGGTACGACTGATTGGACACGGCGGCATCATCCGTAGTACGTGTGTGATGCGGAGGGAATGATGGGACACGCGAGAGTGAACCAGTGCTAGAAGAATCTGAAAACGTACGCAAATCCGACAAGCTGGGAATTGTGTGCAAAGGTGGGACAAACACTATCGATGCAGAGCCGGATCCGGAACCAGCGCCAGAGACACTGGAGCTACTCGCCATGGAACGGATTGTTCTAATAGAACCTGCTGGAGAGCCAGGCATCGAGCGACTCGGCAGCGTGACAGTGCGATCCAATGCTTCCCTAGAAGACATTGTCAAAACAAGACCTAATCAGGCAAAAAAGGACATACCAGATTGCACTAACCCAGCGTACTCTTTCTCTCGCACTTTCTGCAGCTAGGCGTTCAACCCCATCGCTGTACAGGAGCTGGAAAGGACACAACAACTCCATCAAAGGGGGGCAGTCACCGCCAGCGATCTGAGCACGAGCAGCGATGGTGCCGACGTCTTCTTTTGCACTGGGATGGCTGGGTGAAGGCACAGAGCGAACCTCAGTACAATTAAGTAGATCCAATGTGACAACACCTCTACCACCGCCATTCGCAATCCAAGACAGCAGTAGCATGTGTGGGTATAACAATGCTTCACAACGTTGCCAGCGATACGGCGGCCCAGAATGCACATTCAAGTACCACAGTTCTCCTTTGCGGAGTGGCTAGGCGCTATGTTAGTACGAACGAACCAAGGACGTGCTACCACAAACCTCTCGACTGTCTCGCGCATAAGCACCTAGTTCCGTCATCTCGAACGGGGGAGGAATGATGTTGCTTGTAACACTTTTCGGGGTCGTCGGGGGGTTGTTACCTGCACTCTCAGAAGAGGGTTGCTGGCCTCTGTCGGCCCGTGAGGCGCGCCTGCGAAGGCCGAAAAGACCATCGGGCCTGATGGCTGGAGAAACGGAGGATTCAGTGGAAGTTTGTGGTGTTTTTGCCACCGCCGGCGTGCGCTCCTTCCATGCTGCGACGATATTGCGGACCGAAGTAAGAGGTGAACGAGGTGAGGTTTGAGGTCGGCGTAAGGGCGACACCGTAGGCGAGATAGCGGATGAACTTGTGGCGCTCCTTGCTTCCGCGAACGTGTTGGAAAACGTGCTTGAGAAATCACTTGGGCTGGGGTACGTCCCACTTCTCCCAGTCGTCGTGGTCAACCCCCTGGTGGGCGGTGCCAAAAGAGACGAAGACGACAAGGCATCTGACGCAGAGGAAATGGCCGACCCAGCCTTGCTCTTCGCTGGGGAGGAGGGGCGCGAGCCGTAGCTAGTTGTACCATACCCATAACCACTCGTGCTGCTCAAGTACGGTGTTGACTGACTGTGGGGGAAGAATGGACTATGAACGCGATTTCCCGGCATTGACGATGTGCGCGAATGACCAAATGATGTATCGGAGGGTGAAGCACGATCTTCAAAAAAAGCGATGAGATCGCCTGTTCTTCTTCCAATCGGGCGTTCAGAGGTTAAATCCGTCACAGATCGACTGTGGAAATGAATTGGGGAGGCAGTAGTAGTACGATGAGCAGAAAGCCGAGGTCCTTCAGGAACCGAATTTGCGGGACGAGCGGTATCGCGGAGGTGGGATACGGGCCGTGAGGGGACATTCTCCGTGCGTTCTGAGATGGTGCTCAAACGATTCCCTTCGCGATTGTAGATGGAATATGTGTCGAGACTGGTCGAATATGATGGGGATGTTCCAGTGTAGGACAGGCCTGTGCCACGCGACCACTCCGTGAGCATGTCTTCGGCACTGTCGAGTTCGTTGTCAAGGTCATTCAACGTTGCCTCGACCTCTCTTTCTTCCACGGAATTTTCTTCAGAATAGGAATCGTACGAAATGCCAGACCTGGTTGGCGAAACATTGACACGGCGCATGTGCCGATCGGAGGTAGCCCCCTCGCTGTCTGAAGAGGCGAGCGGGGCATCTGGAGCCGATTATCGCGTAAAACACGGAGAGAAGGAAAGGAGACATACCAGAGCTTGAATAAGAGTATCTTGATGGAGAGAAAACTGTTTGTGAGTTGGTAAACGAGGAAAAGGTTGCGGTCCCATATTGAGGGGACCTTGGATCAGTACTAGAACTGTAGCTAGACATGGTCAGTACATTGGCAAGGGGTATCACGCAGTGACGGATGACGACAAAACTCAACCAACCCGGCTTTAGGGTCGACTCGTTCGCGGTCGCGTCGATGCACGTGACCGTCACTCAGGTTTAGGTAATCCCCCCTTCCTCACCACAGACAGCCATGGCCGACGACATGGATGTTGACCCCCCCGCAACAGGATCAGGCAAGACCGCAAAGGACGACACAAAGGACAAGAAACGCTTCGAAGTCAAAAAGGTACTAGTACAGTCATTCCTTGCCATTCTCTCCCTCATCCATCCCCAGTGGAATGCCGTGGCGCTGTGGGCTTGGGGTGCGCACATTTATCTCAGTTCTACTTTCCATGCCTTACACCCATACAGATATCGTCGTTGACAATTGTGCCATCTGCCGCAACCACATCATGGACCTTTGTGTGTTCTCTCTCACCGCTCGGTTTATCTAATCTTCTATCACCCCCTAGGCATCGATTGCCAGGCTAATCAAGTGTCAGCATCCACAGATGAATGCAACGCTGCCTGGGGAATTTGCAACGTACGTCCCCCCTGCTAACCGCCTTTGCCGGCTAACCCTTCCTTAGCATGCCTTCCACTTTCACTGTATCTCGCGGTGGCTAAAGACAAGGAATGTCTGCCCGTTGGACAACCGAGAATGGGAGTTGCAGAAGTGCGATCCAATCCCCGAAAACCCGCTTTCGTCGCTGAATATCTTCGTAGATATGGCCGCTGACTATTATCACCTCATCCTCCGAAAGCTGTATTATATAAATCTGCATGTATACCGATTGCCCTACGCCTTGTAGATAGAATCGATGACCCGGCCAATCGGAAACTAGCTGCACCCTATCCAGGCCCGAGAAAATATGCAACACACGGCGGCTCATGCTTCAGTGTCCACTTGCCATTCGCTCGGCGTGTCCTGGTAATATCCGTTCAAGTTCCTCTCGCAATACCTGGTCCTTGAGGACGAGGACAGGCCATGACTTTTCCCATCGCTCCTCTAGTAAGATGCTCCAATTGGGTGACGGCGTTGGTAAAATATGAGAAAAGTCTTTCGCAGAAAATTGCTTGGAATCCTATTACGATAAGTCCGTAAGGTTCCGTGTTTCAAGTCTTCATAGCACCAACGACTGACCTGCGGTAACTCCCCGCGCATAAGACTACTTGGATAGGGTGCAAATCGAACGTCTGAGCAATGCTCAATGATCGGATCTGATACACCCCTCAAATACACGTCAACCGACGTTGAATCATGCATGCGGAACTGCAAGCAACAGTTAATCTAAGGTGATGGGAAACCACAGTCATTATCACCTGATGACATCCAACTGCAACAACACAATTCGACAGATTATGAACGATGATACTGCCACTGATCCGTGGCAGCAGGATGACGCATCCAGAGACTCGTTGTACGTGGAACGCAGTCATGTTGGTCGGATCTTTGCCATGGGGAAGTAAATTCACGATACAGTTGTCAAGATCAGATATCGAGACTTCTCCCGCGTTGGGAGATTGAACATCCAGAATGGTCAGATAGCGATGAGAGAACCCAGCAAGGGCTCTTGAGGGCTCAGTTAGGGCTAACTGTGCCTTGGTGAGAGGAGACTCGACGGAGGCCTGCTCGACTGACGACTTCGGTTTCGTGGGGTTTCGCCTGAATGAAAATGTTGGCACAGCAGCTGAAGCAGCACGGAGCTGCTCGATACGTTTCTCCAGCACCTTGAGTTGCTGCCTACGGGATGACTGGAAACTCTTTCATCAAGACAACATGCAACTTACGAGCTCGCACTGCCTCTGATCATAACTTGGAAGGCTCCCAGTGGCATCGCTCAGACTCTTGGCTAAGCGCGATAAATCCGACGCCGCAGCTTGTATCGCGACCGGAGGGACATCAGGCCCACTCTTCAACCCATCCAACCGGGATGCCAGCTCTACAGACCCCTGTGTTAGACTGCAAGCACGGGACGAAGCAGTCGGATCAGACCAGATGCGACAGCGTTGAAATCTACGCAGAATTTATGTGCCAAGGTCCACTTGGGTTCGAGGCTGGACATCGCGTTACTATCGCGTTTTGAGGTCGATCGACTTCGAATGAGTCAGTACTAGTTGTGTTTGGATATGCAGCAATAGAACGTCTAAGGAATAGCTAGTCTGGCTACTACGAACCGTGTAGGAACTCCACGTTGCTCGGTGTCCCAACCGTTCCATCCGCAGTCACAATGGCGACCGACGTTGGTACAGGCTGCGGTAAGGCTATCCATTCAACATCTGGCCGCCAAACGCTGATGGGCCCTTGTTGACAGGTCTCTGCATCTATTCGGCTCTTGAACGCTGGTGTATTCTTCGTGAGCTCTGAGTTCCAGATCCAACAATCATCTGAATGTATGTCTTTCCCTATGCAGATCCGTTCGGTGCAGATGTACGATGTTGTGGTGGGCCACGGGGGTGCTGCGGCAGCTGTTTCGACTCTTGTTTCAACAGGGATGACTTTGATGAACGGTTGAACGAGGAACAAGCTCAGAATGGTGCTTCTGCTGGGCCACATGTTGATTCTCAACCCATGCCATCGCACGGCATGTCTACTGTTACAGAAGGTCCAAAACCATGACAGACGACACATAACTTGGGGTATACCTATCGTCCCTATATATGCCAATACCTACTATAGTTGATTGTAAAGTGTAGAAATCGAATGGGGTCGTCAGATGCTTGAAATACGTCTTGTCTTTGGGTAAGGAACTTGCTACAGTTCAGTGGCAACCAAGGAGGTCATCACACTATCTCTGTGGCGGTGTCGAACTTGACTTCGTTCAGACGCGGACGGTTCTCGTCAGTAGGAGTAGCCACCGGATCCAATGAACTATGGATATCATCGATCCTGTCGTCGGTCAACGTCGTAATGCGAACTCGGACCCTGTTTGGCCTTCGATCTCCACAGAAATCATTCTCAGTGGATGCGAATCGGAGTGAGCTGGTGACATCAACTGGCTCGGGCGCCTGCTTAGCCAATTTGACACGAACAGATCATGCAGAACGTGATCGAGATGATGGGCATCATCTACGGGTCAAATGCACGATTTAATGGGGACTCTCGTAGGGAAGAGGGAAAGATAACTAACCGGATCCACGACCACAAATTGACTTGTAGACCGGCATACGAAGGTGACCAACGAAACTAGAAGGGCGAGGAAGTAAATTACGCCTGCATCGATGATGATGCGCAACGTTTTTCGTAGTGGTGGGCATCCCAACAAGTGACCCCGTAGGTTGGCGACCTTGTGGTCAACATGCCAGATCCTGTAACCGAGCAGAACTGGTAGATAAGATAACTAAGGGGAAATGTTTCAGCTTCCATCGAAACGGCACGTACAAGTTGACAACAAGTTGGTCGCAAAGCTCGTCACAAAAAACGAGTCGATCCACCGCCTGGTGTTTCCGGCAAAGATATCATGTTGACGCGCCTGTGAGACCACAAAGGGACTTGCGATTCCAGTCACTTCAAAGTTTGCTATGAATGTCTGTAACCCGAGAGGCACACGGCACATACCGAAAGTCGCAGACCAAAGCAAGACAGGCAGAATCATGACAAGCTTCGATTGCCATATCACATAACAGCGATAAAGCTATCGATGGACTGAGTGGACCATGTTCGTCTGGAGAAAATAAAGCTTACGATTACCCAATCCCCTATCAGTGTCTGTGCGGCATACACATAGTTTTTGGACACAAACGTCCAGTGAGAGTACTCCGCAAAAAACGCTGAGGGTCCCCCGGGGTAGGTGTCTCGATACAGAATTAAACCTTGCATAATTCTTATGATTTCAATCACGAGGTGCTGTATAACCCAGGTAGTTGGCCATCGTCCAAAGCGCATTCAAACTATGAAGGAAACGCGCACCGCTGTACTGCATGAGAGCAACAAGCCCGCCACCACAAGCATTTTGTAATTCACTCGTCCCGTGGTCCGGCGAAACAACAATACCCAGAAGGTTCCACCAAACCCTAACAAGGAGAAGCCTTATTGTCCAAGTCAACGACGCACGTCTGGTGGCATTCACTCTGGTGCTTTCTTACCATACAAGATCCCTTCTAGTAGTGCTGACAGGAGCTCCGCCTTGTCGAAAGGGATGTCGCCCATGCTCTAGAATCCCCGAGACACCCAAGTAAATTGGCGGTAGCCCAAGAGAAGATGGAGGTGTGGCAAGAAGCGAACAACCTTGTTGGTTCTTATTCCCCCCTGGACAACTCATCCTTCGGCTCTGACAGCGTTTGTGGAAGTTGAGACAGTTCGAGTGATGTCCGAAGCGTCAGGAATTCACATCCGCTCCGATATAGTATTGAAACAGCTTGAAGGAATGAATTTTTTAGAGTGCAGAAACCTGGAATGGGCTTGGGCGCAGCTGAAGGGGCGGCCACGTGTGATGAATTGGCGTTTACATAGGTACCACGTGTGCCACCGTTTTGGTGGCCATGAATGGTTGGTGGTACAATTCGCTCCGATCTGGGCGTGGGTGACATTACATAATGGTGACTCAAACCCCGAATACTTCGCAGCACTGTTATGTACTTATCCCCTTCTTGAAGTTATTACACTCGTTGACTAAGTATCAGTCACTGCCTCCAGCCCGACGACCTCCGACATAGTGAACTGGCTGGGCGCCAAAATCCGGAGATGAAACCTCGGTATCCAATTCTCAATATCTTGATGGATTCAACTTACAGGTGACTTCTTGCTTTTTGTCAGAGGTCGTCGCAAGATGCCTTACTGCCGTCTGCCCGTTCAAAGTTCATGTACAAGTCGTTCACTCCCAGCGGCCTCAATGTCGTCATGTGCCATACGGAGCATTTTATCCAGTGCGGACACATGTTTTAATTGATCGCTCGCGCCCTTTTCTATGCGTGGCGATGAGCTCAAGCAACGAGGAAAAGCGCTCGCAAAGTGTGTTCGCTTGCGCAGATTCATGAATGTCGCAGGTATATCCGCTACTTAGTGTGTCAATGGAATCTCACCTTATTAATTGATGTGTCAGGTTGAAAAGTCAGTCCGAATTAGGCCGGCGTGTGTAGGGAGTAGTTGTGCCACGTCAATGGTATGCATCATATGTCCCATCCTTCTTCAGGGCACCCAACGCATACAGTAGACTCCCTTGTAACGTATACCTTGCATAACGTATACTCCCTCATAATGTATACCTTGCTGGATTTCCCGGGTTGGTATGCAGGGATTTGAGACCCATAACGTATATCTCTCTAATAGCGTATAACGTATACCATTTTTCAGTGGTGATAACGAATACCTGTGTGAAGTAATTGCCAAGTTAGGGCCTCTATTACCATATCTACACCATCTTCGGTGACAAATTCCATCCTTTCTAGCATGAAACCCCCTCAAGTGGGGTTGACTATGCTTCTTGGACACAGACAACCCTGTTTCCCACGCAGGACCTTGGCTGGGATCTGACAACAAATAATCAAACCTGTCTCTTTGGGCCTCTCAGTCCTGCTTCAGAGAGTCACAGCCAAGGTAATGACTACCAATCTGTGATGTTGAAGCGCTCCAAGCTTCAGGTCATTACGGTGGCAGTGACTTTGCAGTGCTATGTAAGCAATAAAAGACACGTGACTTATCGATAGCATATAC
Organism: Tubosaeta aff. alveolata; assembly: GCA_038094535.1. Lineage (NCBI taxonomy): Eukaryota > Fungi > Basidiomycota > Agaricomycetes > Boletales > Boletaceae > Tubosaeta > Tubosaeta aff. alveolata. Next base: position 30,846 of record JBBPUG010000023.1, read on the forward strand.
TCCCTCAAAACGTATACCTTTGTGACCTTCCCGAGGGGGTATACGTTATAAGGGAGTCTACTGTATTGTTGAGAGTGAATAATCTGGCCCGTTCAACAGGGATTCCAGTAGTTCACAGCGGAGTGTGAACTTACAACGGTCTGGGCCTACCAAACGGGGGTATGACTGCCGAGACTCTCTCGTTTATCCGGGATAACCCCCGTACTTATGGTTCGACTCGGGTCTAAATATGAAAGGTGCAACGCTTGAACCATTCCCAGGTGTTTTGACTGGTCTCCCACAACCCTCCAACCCTCCAACATCACGACTGTGAACAAGCCACTTAGTTGACATACCTCGAGAGTTCTTGTCGTGATGACTCTTCTGTTCACAAACTTGAGGTTTATAAGCTATGGTATGCATTTTCGTTCACTTTTGCCGTCCAGCAGATTTATATCAGTGATCAGTCTTCGTATTCTGCCTCTCCGGAGCCGTACTCGGCCTGGCAGCCAATTTTGCAACTGTTTTCTTGCCTGATATCAATCGTGGGTTCATTCTTGCCAATGTCCTTTTTCGAGCCACTGAATTGTCCTACAAGATGACTTTACAATTTTTTCACTTATCGTGCCTTCAGCGACGCTTTTTGTATTCCTGCTATTGTAAGTATGTTCTTATGACCTTACCTTACAACCCTTGAGCCATGCGCAGACTGCAATTTGCACAACCCATCATCGAGGTCTCCATCCACTTCTGTCTAGGGGTCTTATGGTTGGGTGAGCTTTTTATATCTACTATATGCTCTTGCGCGTGTGATCCTGGCTGACTTACATTGTGTTGTCCGTAGGTATGGGTGCTTGGTCCGCGTAAGCCCACTTATTTCGTGTAAATTTCGCATTTAGATAACGCATCGTAGTGACCTCATTGGCTACACTCAATGCTACGCGCTGGCTGGTCAGACGCGACCGACGAAGAATAGCACGAGTAAGCTGTTTGTTGGTGCGCTCGTGTCCAAGAAGCTTATGGAGATCCAGTGTCTGCTGAAACTTATTGTTATGAAATGAAGGTGATAGAGGCTCTTTCATGGTGCATTTTCGTGATGTGTACGTTCGCAATGTCGCTTCAGTCATGCTCTGGTAATTGGCATTTCGATAGTTACGATCTTCTTCATGATAATCGTAAGCCTCACGACCCGCGCAGTCGTTCTTGGCCGGTAAGTTGGCTCAGGTCACATTGAACTTGTTATTGTTGATGTACGTTTTGCAGCGTTTACGCATGGAGGGAACATACATCACAGCTCGGCTGGTTTGGTGAATGGCCAGCTTACCCAACGGAAGCAATTTACCCTCGTGGCCCTCAGTACTATGGTCAATACGCGCCACAAATGTATGGCGGAAACTATGTGCAACAGGCGCCTGGACATTCGGTTGTCATCCAGCCGGGTGTCAACGGTGCACCTCCCATGATAAGTCAGGTTCCCGGAATCGTATCTCCGGCATAGACAGGTCAATGCCACTCGACCTACAAGTACATCTACTACATCGCTCCCTTGATGTACATCAAAGCGGGTTTGGATAGTCAGTGCTGATGACGCCATGATTATGACTGAAACGATCTACAAGTTCTTGGTCTGAACAACAGTTGTCTAAAAGTTACGTCCTTGTACAAACAATACATACGATTATAAATCTGGATGGCTCGTGTTCGAGCGCTGAAAAAGGGCTGAAATTTGTTTCCCACCCACCTTGTTATTCTTTTGTACTCCCCTTGAACAGTATGGCGTTGTTCACCGAACATCCGTTCAGACATGTTATAAAACGTATGTGGCCAAGATGTTTGATGAAAATGATATCTTACCTATACACTATGACCAGTGGTGTTTGCGTTGGCGATGGGACATATCATCATGAGAATGCTGCCTCGCTCCATTCGCAAGTCTCTTTTTTGCCTCCTAAAGCATCGAATTGAATATTTCAAACCCAGAGGTTGTTCACTTGACGCAAACATCGGTAACAGTCCTAGCTATCGGAGCTCTCGTCTTCTTGTAAGTGTTGCCCTGGATCACCGCTAATGAGAAGGGGGACTGGACGAAGGAATTCGCAGCGTGATGAAGCACCATCGGAGTGAAGGCGCCCGGGCACTGACACGAAATCAAGAAGAACTTGTCTTGATCGCGGCGGTTGGCGCGTTCTGGTTGGGTATACCTCTTTTTGAAAATTCCTTGACATGGATCTGACCAAGGCATAGCACTCCTGTTGGCTATGAGGGCATTCAACCAATCCAGCGTTGATCTCGACTTTGCGCATCCTCGCAATCTTTTCTCCTCAAGCAGCGGAACGGCAGAAAGCAATGTGGTTGGAGCAGGCGGCCGGAGGGCACCTGCTGGATACAACGCACCGTCCGCTGAGCGCAACGCTGCCGCCTATGGGAAGCCGAAGACGGGGTATCGAAAGGACTACCCGTGTAACCCGTATGACGACTACTGCGTCTCAGAAGAGTGGGCTTTCTACTAATGCCTTGTTGATGACGACACATCCGGACGAAAGTGTCCAACCAGGGCTATGTTATCGTCCTGGAGGTATCTTGTATATTATCTCGTATACGCTGTTGTGTTTTTGGTCCAAGCCGTCCTCTGGAAGGGAATCCAATGCTGTTTGTACAGTAGGCGATTTCCGGTCGGCCGGGACCGGAAAAGAAATGTTCCGGTCCAGCGCCACTATGAGAATCTCCGGCGAGGCCGATAAGTCGTCATTATCGTGCTCTACTCAAACCACAATCCAACCAAGCTAATATGATGAGTACATTTGTATTCGTGGGGATTCAGTTAGGACTAACACGATTTCCGGAACACTCGACGAAGCGCCGCATTGAAACCGATGTCATGAAGCTGCAAGTGGCCTACTAGTCGTTCACCCTCGTCTTACTTGACTTTGTGTAGATTGATGTCGGACTACGAAGTCACCCTTGTAAACGACAACATGCGCGAGTTCTATGTCCGTTTTCACGGACCACCAGAAAGTGGGTCGCACGCTGCGGTGTTGTGACCTGGCTCGTAACCACCCCTCGCAGCTCCGTTTGCTGGCGGAATATGGAAGATACACGTTGAGCTACAAGCTGAATATCCATACAAATCACCTAGCATCGGGTTCATGAACAAGATCTTCCACCCCAACATCGACGAGCTGTAAGTGCCTGTTGTTAACTAAAGGAGCTGGGGTGCTGATCGAGTCAATATGAAGGAGCGGGTCGGTGTGTTTGGACGTCATCAATCAGACATGGTCACCCATGTTCGGTGCGTGTGCGCTCCTGATGACGTGTGCGACTTTGCAGACAAATTATTGTTCAAGATATGATCAACATCTTTGAAGTGTTTCTGCCGCAACTTCTCCGCTACCCAAATCCGAACGACCCTCTCAATGGAGAGGCTGCGGCGCTGATGATGCGACACCCAAAGGAATACGAAGCTAAAGTTAAAGGTGTGCAGATTTGATCGACGCTAATTTTAGTGTTCATTCTTGACTCCCTGTAGAATATGTACAGCGGTTTGCAACGAAGGATGCAGTTGATGCTGCGGACAAGCCCAAGGAAGATGAAGACGAAGAAATGAGTGATGTTGGCAGCCTCAGCGAGGAAGATCATTCCTGATGACATGTCCGCCATCATTAATTTTCCTCCACATCGACTCGTGTCTCCCCCAATCCCCAACGATGCGCACGCTGCGCATTCTTCGAAAGGTCCTGCTACGATTCTTTGAATGTTCAGGAAGATACCATACCCCCTTCCCTTCATTGGACGCAAGTTATCTCCCCTACTCTTTTTAATCGCTGTGCCACTACGTACACTTGGAAATTGTCACATCGCGTATCCTGCTGTACTGTTATCTAGGGAAACTTTGATAAATAGTGTCTCGTCGGTCTGGTCGGAACGTGTCCAGACAACAAGAACACAGCGTGTTAAAAGGGACACCGGCTAACTCGGCGCGGGGGTCGTGGCACCTGATGGCAAAGGAAATGGTGGGACCAACTCGTCCACTTTTTTCTGGATGTCTGCAGCTGCCTGGGAAGTCGTGAGTGGGAAGAACCATGCCGGGGAAAGAATAAGATCCACCTTCATCAACGTGTCAATCTGCTGTTTGACGCTTTCGACTGTTGCAAGCTTGATCTTGCTCTGCCTCAAGAACTCGTCTTTTTGGGCCGAAAGTTCCTTTCGTCGGAGATCAAGTCTGATGGAGTGATGAGGTTACATAACGCTTGATGACAGGAGATTACCTCTGCCGTTCCGCGAGCTCAAAGCTGAGACGGTTGAGCATTAATTGATGAGAGTTGGCAAGTACGTCCGGGGTGCGCGCCTCGGGTGGGGCGAGCTCCTCAAACTGGGCGAGGGAGTGGAGAGGCACATCCTGATAGATGGAACTAGATGGTGTCAGGAGTGTACAAGCGAGACATGAGAGACATACGCAAACTGGCGACACTTGTCAATCTCGCGTTCTAGGTGTCGTTTCTCATAGAGCAGATTTTGGAGACCAAGATGCGTTTGGTCCATGTCCTGCCTGGCATCTGCCGTGGCCTGTTTGTGGGTGCGTGTCGCGACATTGGCTGATCTATTGAGGGCTTTTAGACGAGCCAAGAGCGCACTGGCGCGGACGTGGAGAGTGGTTGGGTCCACATTGGCACGAGCTGGGGAAACGAGGTCCTGAAAGTGCTCGAACTCAGTCATGGGTTAGGCGCGGCCGAAGCGGTTTGGATCATTTTCCGCTTTGGGCATCCGCTGACGGAGACTGCTCTCACGTCCCTGGCCAATAAAGCGGACCACCACCTTTTCTTCAGCGTCGACGATATGGCGACACAAGTTCAGCGTGGCCGCTCTGGGACAATCCCTTCCATGGAGACCAGCAACGAGGCACTCGAAGAGAACACCATCATCGTAGGTGTGCACCCCTGTTCACACCCTTATCGCGGTCTCCTCTGATCCGCGACCCTCCCAGTCTTTGGCGCTTCGGGCGACTTGGCCAAGAAGAAGGTTGGCGATTGCAGCCTCCCCTCGCGACAGATTTAACGCCTTGCCAGACCTTCCCCGCCCTGTTTGGGCTCTATCGTAATGGTCATCTTCCCAAAGATGTACACATCGTTGGCTACGCGCGCACAAAGATGACTCCCGAAGAGTATCTGCAGCGTGTTACTGCCTACATCAAGAACCCAAATGGCGATCCTAACATAGAGTCTCAGCTGGAAGAGTTCAAAAAGCTCCTGATTTATGTCTCCGGTGGCTACGACACGGCCGAGCCGTTCATCAATTTGACGAAGCATCTTGAAGAGATCGAAAAGGCGTACACCACTCCCAAGGTCAACCGTTTGTTCTACCTTGCGCTCCCGCCTTCTGTCTTCCTTCCTGTCGCCAAAAATCTCAAAGACAATTGTTACTCACCAAACGGCGTCAACCGCATCATTGTCGAGAAACCGTTTGGCAGGGATCTGGAAACCTGTCAGCGCCTTCTTAATGCACTCAAGCAGTCGTGGACAGAGGACGAGACATATCGCATCGACCACTATCTGGGCAAAGAGATGGTCAAGAATCTGCTTGTGTTGCGTTTCGCGAACGTGGCCATGAATGCTGCATGGGATAGAAATTCGATCAGCAATATCCAAATCACGTTCAAAGAGCCGTTTGGAACTGAAGGTCGTGGGGGATACTTTGATGAATTTGGCATCATCCGGGACATTCTGCAAAACCGTGAGTACTCGTGCGGGATCTGTGAGCACTCACTGATGCATTGTCTAGATTTGTTACAGGTTCTGAGTATCTTGACGATGGAGCGGCCTGTGTCGTTCAGTGCGGAGGATATCCGTAATGAAAAGGTGTGTCGCGTAGCAACGTCATGGAAAGTTATCCTGACGTATATGGGATAGGTCAAAGTGTTGCGCTTTATCTCACCTGTCGATGTAACGGACACGCTATTGGGGCAATACGTTGCGGCGAACGGGAAGCCGGGCTATCTGGATGACGAGACTGTGCCAAAGGACTCTGTGTGCCCCACATTCGCGGCGATGGTGCTTTGGATCAAGAATCCCAGATGGGATGGTGTACCGTTCATCTTGAAAGCAGGCAAAGGTAAGCGAGGAACGACTGGCGGTGACATTTTTGAGTGACCGGTTGATTTAGCGTTGAACGAGGCCAAGGTGGAAATCCGAGTGCAGTTTAAAGATGTGACGGAGGGGATATTTAGCAACATTTCGCGGAACGAGTTGGTGGTGCGGATCCAGCCATCGGAGGCGGTGTATCTCAAGTTGAACACGAAGTCGCCAGGATACTCCTTCCGAGCGATCCCAACGGAGATGGATCTAACATACAAGAGGCGATTCACGGACTCGAAGATCCCGGAGGCATACGAAGCGCTTATTCTGGACGCACTCAAAGGCGATCATTCCAACTTTGTACGGGACGACGAGCTAGAAGTGGCATGGAAGGTGAGTGAGCTTGCTGATGGTTGTGTCGTGTCTGATGCGTGCAGTAGATCTTCACACCACTGCTGCATTTGATCGAGAGTGGATCTCTGCCAAAGCCGCTGTCATACGCTTACGGATCACGTGGGCCAGATGACTTGGACGAATTCGTCGCTTCGTACGGCTACCAGCGGTGGGAAGAGTAGTAAGTGGCTGTGTTTAATTTAATGATGCTATTTGCTTATATAATGTTTTATGAAATTAGCGATTGGCCAGTGACGAATGCGTCGAATCTGTAAATATTAATAAATAGTTTTTGTCATACACGTGACTCGTTCGATCTGTTCCCTTGGATCGTGAGCTCGTCGGATGGGACGTCGAGATGGATCCCCCGCCGACGACGTGCGTCCGTGCCCGTGTTGTCCTCCTCAGTCCGCTGTTCGCGTGCTGCCTACTAATACCCTCCTCCCTCTTGCCTTCTCCCAAATGGCCCCCCGCGATCTCTTCCCCCTCTTCCACTGCCCACTCTGTACCGGTGCTCTCCTCGTGACGCCCACAACTCTCCGCTGCGGTCACACAGTGTGCGCCCACCATATCGACTCCCAATCCTGTCCCGTGCCCACCTGCTCTCCCCAACAGCAGTCCTTTACCCCTAACATACCCTCCTCCTCTCGCGTCGCCTTCTACCCCGCACCCCTCTCCACCCAGTCCCTTCCCTCCGTCTCCGCACACCTCGACGTCAGGGTGAACAACATCATCCAACTCCTCCGCCCAGCATCCGAACCGGATCCCCTCCCGTGCTCCGATGACGACTCCGATCAAGACACCCCTCACCGCCACATCTCCGATTCTACGTCATTTGAGAAAGACCTCGCCACTGAACTCACTTGTGAAATATGCTTCATGCTGCTCTACCAGCCAGTCACCACACCTTGTCAACACGTATGCTCACTCTCGCTTTTCTTCCCCGTCTCACAATTCTCCAGACATTTTGTTCTCGCTGTCTTCAGCGCTCTCTCGACCACAGTACTCTTTGCCCTCTCTGTCGCCAAGACCTCCCCGGTTTTGCCTACTTTCAGGAACACCCTTATAACAAGATCCTCCTCTCTCTCCGTGAGCATGCCTCCGCATCTCGTTGCATGCCCTCATCTTTTCTCCTTCAGTCCTCACTGCTTTTCCTGACGCTTATGCTGCCCGTGGAGAAGCTTTCGAGCGCGAAGAACGCGATACCCGCTTAGATACACCCATCTTTGTCTGCCAACTCTCTTTCCCCGGCATGCCCACTCTCCTCCACTTTTTCGAACCTCGTTATCGTCTCATGCTCCGCCGCTGTCTTGAGAAACCTAACCCTACCTTTGGAATGATTGTCCCTCCTCGCGCCGCCCCCATCACCAGTCATGGTGCACCCGCTGGCTCAGAATTCGGCACCATGCTTGAAATCAGGAGCGTCCAGATGCTCGCCGATGGCCGTAGCATGGTCGAGACTTGGGGGACACATCGCTTTCGCATACTCGAGCAGGGCTCCCTGGACGGCTACATGATCGGAAGGGTTGAACGAATCGACGACTACGACTACGATCTTGCAGAGTGGGCGGTCCAAGACGACGACTGTGCTCCCCTGTCTGCCGTCGATACTCGCTCCCCCGTCCCTCAGTCACTTCTTCCCCGTATATCACGTCGCAGTTCGCCTTCTTCGCTCACCTCTCCTACTCGTTCCCGAAATTCACCATCGCCCAGCCCCCCTCACCAACCTCTTTCTACTCCAGCCCTTTTGGCGATGTGTCATGCATTTTTGGCTCAACTCCATGCAGGGACTGCACCTTGGGTCGTCCAGCGACTCAATTACACTTATGGACCACAGCCTCCCGACACCGATCCCGGTGCGTTTTCCTTCTGGATGGGCATGGTTCTTCCCATAGACGAACACGAGAAAACAAAACTCTTGCCAGTCAAGAGTGCTCGTCTGAGGCTGAGAATGGTGGTGGGCTGGATCGAGCAACTGAATAGCAATTGGTTTGTTTCACCTGTTCCTAGTACGAATCCCGTTCATCCGCTCTCTAGGTGGTTCAACAGTGGCTGCACCGTGATATAAACATCATCGTCTTTGTCTTGCATGTATTCCTCCACGTTCACACTAGTCCGTCTGTATCGTATCACTTAGCAATTTTGTTACCCGAGCGAATGTCACGAATCGTCACAACTTTGTCACAATGCACTGCGAAGGGCGTGAAAGCAATAGCCTTTCTTTTTTCATGGCAAGGTCGAGCGCAGGTCCTGGTTCGACGTTGCGACTGTTGATGCCTACAGTGCGCTCGCCGGTGTACACGTCGTCGCCGTCTGTTCCACCAACGCGCTCACCACGCATAAGACCGACGGCCGGCCGATTATCTGGTGTCCGTTCCCGCTCGGGCTCTGCGGCCACTTCGGTCGATAAATCTGGCCTCGCATCATTTCCCGCAATATGGAACAGCGAGCAAGGGGAAATTATGGAGGGAGAACGCTGGATTGGGCCCAGGTTCCGCTTCGAGATTGCTGTGGAGCGAATAGAACTTGTAGGATACCAGGTGTATGCTGTCGAGAAATGGTGAGTGCGTGCACTGCTGCATCATATGGCTCGTCCAATAGTCCGTCAGGATAGTGGAGCGTACGCGGCCAGTGACGGTGTTGACAGTGTATACTGGCGATCCATCGCACAAGGCACGTCTCCGACTGGCAGCATATCGTCTCGTGTTTGACCAGCGCCTGCGCTAGATCGTCGTAACTGCGCTCAGTCCAATCTCAACCATGACCACTGCGGAGGCCGATGCCGAATTCAAGGCAGCCATACAACACCTCCGCAAACAGGATGGGGCGCGGCCCAGAGAGGTTAATGTCCCACATGTGCTCTTCCACTGCGTAGAATCTCATGGATGAACAGACACCACAGGGAACGCTTATGGTGACTTCCCTCACTCACTTCCGCTCAGATTACACCATCGTCCACATTCCTAGTGGGGATTTCCTGGCCGCACAGGAACGGCTGTATTCGAACATCAATCTACTCCGCATGGGATGTAGTGGTCGGAGTGCAGTCACCCTGGAGGAGCCAAGGTACCCGTCTGCCCTTACTCCGTGGACATTACTCTCAATCGAGCTTCTTGGGCAGTGATACAACAAAAGATCGCTTCAAGTCGACCTATTTCTTGTCCGATGGTCCGCCGCCTGCCGGTGCATTTCGATCCAAGTCACACTCTCGCACCCACATCCGTGCCTATTCGCAGCCCATTACAACGCTTTCGCCTGCTGTTCCCGAAGCTGCGGCGCTGCCTTCTTCTACATCTCACCCTAAGAATGCTAACCCTGCATCGGAGACTGGAATCGGTGTCATCCCAGGGCCATTGCGGCATCCACACTTTGCGACGTATGTCCTCGAATTGGTCAAATTCCTACAGGCATCACTCGTGATATGTGGCATGTTCCCCTTTCCGCCTCCGCATACGCCGGCAACAGCGTTCGATGGATTGCTCTGTGATGTCACCATTGATGGACTGCGTCGATGGGCCGCCGAAATCGGTGACAGTTTGATTGGGCCCGAGGTGAGCTTGCATCTCCACACCCGTCACACCAACTCACCCCGCACAGTCGACAGAGCGCATTGCAGATCCCAGTGTGGTCGCCGCGCTCTTGTCCTTTGTCCTTTCGGCACGCAACAAGCTTGCAGCCTGGGTACCGTTCACCACCAAGGATCCATTTCTTCATCCGCACGAGTTTCTGCATGTCTTGTCATCTTGGGTACACTCTGCGAACGGTAATAGCTCACAAACACTCGTCCCAGCCATGCCCGTGCAACCTGCAAACTCGAGTACAGGACTCGGAAGCGGAGGCGCTTCTTTGGGTCCATTGCCTCTCACACCAAACCAGTCATTTACCTCCCCCGCCACATCGACCACGAGCTCTCCTCCGGTGAACAACCTAATGACGCACACGCCAAACCCATCTCTGGCAGTGATTCCGATACCCCTTGTACATCTCACGCTCGCCTTGCACAAGTCGCTGCTCTCCCAGCACGATGCCAAACTCCGACATTCTGATTCTCGGAGGGTCCATCGTGTCATCCTGTCAAAACTAGACTTGACATCGGATTCCGAGGCCACGGATGATGAGCGGAAGTGGCTAGGCGGGCGTGTCATGGGACTGGTGGGCCGGATGAGCGTGGGCGGGCCGGGCTCCGTCAGTACGCCTACCGCCGACTTGGGCGTGTTTGTTCGGGAAATTGTCAGCGGTCGCGAGCGTGAGCGCAACAAGGGAGAAAGGGTTGCGGAGAAAGAGCGTGACAGGGAGAAATCCGGCAGGGACGGGGATAGCGTCAGGGAACGCATGGATGAGAAAGAAAAGGTCGGAGGTAGCCTCAAGGCGTTGTGGACCGGAAAAGTGGAGGTCCTTGCACGGATGCGAGAACGGGTGGAAGGGAGGAGAGGAGGCTGTCGGTCAGAGGAAAAGGACGGACTCACGTTGAGCGACATGGACGACCCCATGGCCAAGAATCTTGCTGACGACGACCTGGCTTTTGGGGGCGCATGGTCCGGCAAAGTGCAGAAGCGACTCGAAATGTGGACTGGGTATGTCGTTCAGACATCGTTATCAAGCAACATTGTCTTGATGCACATAGAATCAACCGCTCCAAAAAGCAGGTCGACCCATCGTCGCCTTCCAAACTCGGGGGTCGGACGTCGTCTGTTGCCATTCCGCTTTCCACGCAATCGTCATCGTCAGGCCACGTGTACGCTGCCTCAGAACTCCAGGGACTTGGGATTCCCGCTGTGGTGTTATTACAGTAAGTTTCTGCCTCATTGTCCGCGCTTTCACGTCTTGACCCCAATGGAGGGATAATGGAGACGAGGACGAACTCTTGAGTAGTGGACAGGTATCACCCGTATGTACGTTATCCAACGGTTTTGCACAGGGTTGTCGATTTACCAGCGATGGATATTTCGGTCTGCAGCTGTCTCACAAACCCACACACCTTTCATTCTGGGTGCCTCTACCGACGCCAGTTCTGCCAACCTCATTGGGACAGAAAACGAGCAGGGACTCGGTGATTCTCTGGGGTCACGAAGGCGTGGCTTTGACAGTGAGAAACCTAAGGTTTCAACTTCAAGCGAGTGGGAACGTAACATAGGGGGTCGTGGAGAGGCGTGGTGGAAAGCACGGATCGTGGAAGAGGATACCCCAACAAAAGGGACCAGAGTGGGTCTGCGTCCCAACAGACGGTGTGTCTCGTTGATTGCGTTCATCAAGCCGATCGCTGAGATCTGAGATATCATTGACTGACACAAGGCATACATTTCATGATCTCGCCTCCTTGCGGCACATACCTGTGTTACGCACGGACTGGATGCGGATCGATGTCGAGCTGTGCGGACAGATTCTCATAATGCAGAGGCGAGAGGCCCATCTAGAAGGGGTCGCAAAGTGTCTCGAGGTTTGTAGGTTGGTTTGCATGTTGGACACCAGCCTCTGATGCTCGTGAATAGTACCTGACGATGACCCTTGGCCATGCCTCGAACAGGCTTCGCAACGCGCATACGGTGCATAAACCGATGATCGATGCACTCACCTCTCACCATCCTCCGGCTTCTACGGCTACATTTACATCTGCCTCGCAGCCATCCGCATCTCATACCCACCCAGGGTTTACGCCTGTCATGGCTGTGCTTCACGCGCTTCCGGTACCTCCCCCTGTACCGGCTCTCCAATACGAAGCCGCGCAGCTGCAAGTAGACGACATGTGGGCTTCAACGCGAGAAGTACGAAACAAGGTATGGGAGTTGAGGAGTATCGTGTTTGGAAGGGAGAATGTGCTGGGGGTTGGTGGCAACGATGTGAGATGCCGAGCGAGCAAGGGCAAGGGACGACGGCGATGGAGGTCCCAATGGCGGCTCGATGGGGATGAATGTTTGGTGGATGCGTTGGGACGGACGGAATCGGAGGCTGAGGAGGAGAGGGCCATCGTTGCGGACGGAGAACGCTCCGAGGGCGAAGACGAGACAGAGAGCGAGTGGGAATCGGGGGTGGAGGTGTTGGGGGAGGGTATGGAAAGGGGGGAGAGCGAGGCCATGGGACCGATGTGGCTATTGCAGGTGTTTATGAGTTGGGGGGCGAGGCTGGGGATCGTCAAGGCTGGGGCGGACGTAGGTGGGCCAAGTGTGCCCGCTACGAGGGAACCCTCGCCTGGTGCGGTTTTAGGAGGTGCCGATGTTGGCAGACTGTAACTCAATCACACAAGGATAAACATGCAACACCCTCAGATCTATTAAATAACTAAGTAACCAAGATAAGATGAAGCTATGCATTGCGGACGACCTTGCCCTGAGATTTTCTGAGCGAACGTTTGTGATTGCGTTCGAGAAGCTGGCCAAGGATGTCAGATAGTAGACGGGGTGAAAACTGAACGGTCAAGACCTTTTTCTGTTCCGCGGCGCTGAGCTTTGAGATTTTATCTTGCTCGGCCTTGCGTTTGGCAGCTTTCTTATCTTCGGCAGCCTGGGGAATAAGGATGAAGAAAGCAGGGTTGTGCGAGTAAGGGGAACAAACCTCTTCCTTCTTTTCTCTGACCTCTTCCTCTCTGATTTCCTTCCCAACCTCTTCTCTCATCTTTCTGATCTTTGCCTTTGTCTCTGGACGCAAGGCCACTTTACCAGCAGCGAAAAAATCGAGGAGAGTGAAAATAGCATCGAGGAGAGGGAGAATGTCGCTGGCGTGACTAGGATCAGGAAGGGAGATGTCAAGAACAACGTGTTTGGAGTGTTTTTGACCGACATAAGATGAAGCTGATCGGGGTCTTTCGTGGGGTTGATCAGTTATGGAGAGCGAACGAAGGTAGGTGAGAGAAGGGGGCGTCGCAAGAAGGGTGGAGAGCGTGGTAGCGGGGCTGATTTGGGGCTTGAAGAGCGCATCAGTGACGTCTGCAAACTCTGACATGACAGAAAAGGTGGGGGGAAGAGCAGGGTGTTCGGTAGTACGTGTGAACGTCTATGAAAGGGGTGAGGAACCAAAGGGAGGAGAGAAAGAAGAGGACGAACGAGATCCCAGCGATTGTCCTTGATGGTGACGAGTTCAGACTTGTTGACGAGGGCCCAAACGAAATCAGGGAGAGCGATGGCGGCATTAGAGTCAAGGCAAAAGTCGAATGAAACGCTGTCACGGGGTTGGTAGCGGAGGTCGTACAGCTGCCAGAAGAAGCGGAAGAGGAGTTGGAGGGGGTCCTGGTAGGGTACGAGGGAAAGGACGGTATGGAGTGAATGCACGGCGCGCCTGCCTGTGGAAAAGACGAAGAAGTCGGTGGGACCATCCGAGATGAGGCCAGAAGACGACGCAGGAGCAGAAAAGTTGCGGGCGAGGACGGGATATAGGGCATTATAGAAGGCGTTGGCAACGCGGTTGTTTCGACGTTTGCCGTAGAGAGCTAGGGCGACGTACAGGAGGACACCGAGAAGGAGACTGGCCTGAGTGAGGAAGACTGGCAAGAAATAAGCTGGGAACGCAGCGAACAGAAAGAGAACACGAACGAGCGGGCCTAAATACCAGGAAACGCCAGCGGAATTGAGTGCCAGAGTAGGACTCTTGAAGGGGAGGAGGAGGAGGAGGAACGAGGAGGGCAAGAAGGGACGACATGGAGAAGGAGACAAGTTTAATTGAGCTACCACCAAACAAAAACTAGTCAAAGGCGAGTAAGTCCATCCGTCCGTTCCTCAACCTCATCAGCATGGACCCGTCTGCCTTTCTCATGAATGCTGTCCATTTGTTGCCGCCCATCCAGATACACATGCAGGAATGTCGAGCAGCTTCGCCTGCACACACCCGCACACTCACACCGAGTACAGGGACAGAACTACCCGACAGACTATGCGCAGTTCGTGCTCGACGTGCTCGCCAAGATGACCCGGAACGCAGGGGCGATCGACCAGGCCATGCTGCGCCGGGTCATCGGACTCGCATCGTCGTACCTCGTCACGGACGCATCGACAAACCCAGAGGGTGGTATCGCGACATGGCAGACGGGCTTCAACAGAGCCGTTGACCTGGTCGTCGTGCTGCACCACCGAGGAGAGCTCGAGCTCGACACGTTCAATGAGGCGTCCAAGGCGTGCTCCGAGTGTTGGAGCGTTGCTGCGACGTGGAGGGGGATGGAGGAGTGTCGGCAGGGGGTCAAGGAGGTCGCTGGCAAGCTCAAGAAGCTGCTCGACGAGCCCAACAGGAGGACATACCAAGGTCATAAAGTGTACACACCCTAGTAGTAACTACCTAATCTTGTCCTCCTCACACCATGTCCCTCGATCCTCTCCGCGCTCACTACCTCAAAAAGTCGCTCATATCCCTCCAATTCCGCAGCGAACTCCTCCTCATCCACGATGCCTCCTCCCTCGCCCCACTCGGTCAGCCTTTCAGGTCATCCCAGCCGCCCGCAGATCTCCCCTTTCTCTCGTACATCCTCCACCATTTCGTCCTCTCCTTCCCTCTCATGGCCGCCGCACCCGCAGACTTTTATCCAGACAAGCTCCAGCCGTTTGTCGACAGCCTCCTCGCCCGCAATCTTGCAGATCTTCCCGAACATCCCGATCCCCAGCCCCGCGCGATCCTCTCCAAGCTTGAGCGCACCCTTGCCATGTTCCTCTCCTCCGCCATCAAGCTTACAGAGCCAGAGGACGTCCTCAGACTTTCCCAGGCAGATCTTCAGGCTCTCAAACGTGCCGTCGAAAGGCGTCTCGCAAAGCACAGCCCTCCCTTTCACGTCAATATCGTCTCCATCCGCACTGTGTCTGACAAGGGACGCGTCAGATCTCGCGTTCACGAGGTTCGTCCCCCACCTCCTGTCCTTGTAATTCTAAACCCTTGTCAGGAGTTTATCATCCGCACCACCCTTTCTCATGACAGACAAGTCTGTGTCTCACGCCGCTACGGCGATTTCAAGACACTCGTAGACGAGGTCCGTGGCTTATCCTCCTACTACACCCTCTCACACGTCCCAGCTTCGCAAGGCTCATCCCGACTCCATCGTTCCTTCCCCGCCCCCCAAAGACCGTACCGCGGTTCAGGCAAATGGCCCACAACCACACCGTCTCTCCAGAGAAAAGAACCGTCTTACGCTTCGTGCCTACCTCCACACATTGCTCGCAACTCCTCCCTTCTCCTCTTCTCCCGTTCTCCGTTCCTTTCTCTTGAGTGGACCTACCAGACTTTCTCCGCAGGAACAAGAAGATACCAGGCGTAGAGAAGAAGCCGATCGCGTCAGAGAACAAGGTCGGAAGGAGTTTGCGCGCGAGATCAGTGCAAGGGTCGATCATCTCAGAGATGCCGTCAGGACTCTCAAGGGCGAGATCGTCGGGAGAGGTGATGCCTCCCTTGGCGCTCATTCTCTCTTTCAAGCTAATCCGTCACCGTACTAGACGGCCTGAGCCGTGTGTTTGGTGTTATCAAGACCACCCTAGACGTCAGACGCTTACCAGGCAACTACCAGGCTGTCTTGGAATGGGCGAGGATTTCGTCGGTCTCCCTTCTCTTTCTAACCCCTCAACCTTACCTGTCTCTCCCATGCTCGCTATAGATTGGCTTCGACGATATTCCAGACGTTTGTGGCTTCTGACAACTCTTCAGAAACATTCGCCAGTCTGAAACGCATTCATGGGCTCATGCCTTACTTCCTACTCAAGGCGGCTCTCAAGATAAGCAATCCAGTGGCAATGATACGAGCCATCCTCGACATCTTCCTCGCACAACCTTTTGGTGGTCGTAGCCTCCTTCAGCGGTACGATTTTCGCTCGCTATCGCTCCCTCCCTCACGAGATATTATGAAGGATGTTTACTTCTTCCCTCACTGAAGAGGTCAGAACCTTGAACGTGTATATTGAACATGTTTCTGCCAAGATAGACTCTCCTGTTCTGTGTGAGAAAGTTCGTGTCTTCGTCTATGCATCTCGTGAAATGCAGGAGGTATATCGCACTCATGCCCGGGTCGAACGGGTCCACCTTGTGAGAGCCGTTTTAAT
The DNA here is from genome assembly GCA_038094535.1 of Tubosaeta aff. alveolata. Lineage (NCBI taxonomy): Eukaryota > Fungi > Basidiomycota > Agaricomycetes > Boletales > Boletaceae > Tubosaeta > Tubosaeta aff. alveolata. Next base: position 47,287 of record JBBPUG010000023.1, read on the forward strand.
GGGAAGTGAGGAACCGGTATTGTCCAAGTCTCTTGCAGCGCGGGTGGACGGGGCATGGAACAAGTGGGCGGCGTGGATGGCTGAGAGGCAACGAGAGGGAAGCAATGATAGCGAAGAGGGTCCCAATGACGAAGAAGCGTGGCTATTTGAGGATTTAAGGGTTCTTATAACCCTGTACTCGAAGCTCAGGGATCGCGAACAACTGATTGAGCTTATCTTTGAGGTGGGACGCGTTGCGTCGTACCTTCTACCTCTCCACTCATCTGACCTGCAGGGTGTCACCGCTGAGCTGCTCAAGGACATCATCACCATCTTTTACGCCCCGCTCGCTCAAGTATACAGAGCAGCTAGTATCTCAGAATCGCTGGCGGACTTGCAGAGTTTTATCAATGACCTCATTCGCACAGTCGAACAGACTGAGGATCGTGAGTGCTGACTTTAATACTACTGCATTTCTACCTTTCATCCTATAATTTTCCAGTCTCGCAGTCAGACCTATCTACTACTGTGCAAGCATTTATTGACCTCGTGAATCGACACGAACAGTCGTTTTACTCTTTTGTGCACAAAGTCCATTCCAAGGGCCAGGGTCTCTTTGATAGCCTCATGAAGTGGATCGAGCGATTCCTCACCGCGATCCGCGAGGGTGTCGGTTCTGGCGAGGCTGGAGAAGACAGCGGGATTGCACTCGAGACTGTGTTGCCTGCGGGAAGTGAGGAGAAGGCAAAGATCATGGAAGAAATTGACATGGTGATACGCTGGCACTACGTGAACAAGATTGCTCGTGAAGAAAAGCTCAGAAGCAGGTTCGGACGTGCACAAAAGAGTGGAGAGAGGGATGCGGACGCGGAAGAGGAGGCAACACGGGATCTAATAAACGATGTTGCGCAGGAGTTCGACTTTGGTGACCTGGTGAGAGCGAACGCGGATGAGCTTGCAGAAGAAGAGAGCGAAGACGAGGATAGCGATGACTATGACGACGAAGACGACGAAGACGAAGACGGTGCGAGTAACGAAGATAGCAGGGAGGACGGTATGGCAGACACGAGTCCGATGCACAAGAATCTGCAGGCGCCTTCTATTCAGCCTCCGGCGATGCAGCCGTCTCTTTCGAGGGCTGAGACTGTTCAGGTCGCCGCTCCACCACCACCGCCCGAAGCATTGAAGCCATCGCGATCACAATCTTCACTCCCTCCGAGGACAAGGACGCTCTCGCTCCGCAGCATAAAGTCGATAAAACTGCTGGGCAAACACAATTCCTCGGCAGATGTTCCCCCCGTTCCACCGCTTCCCGTTCACCTCAGTAAACCACTTCCACTGCAACCTCCTGGGCCTTCTCCCACAAGTCTTTCTAGGAGACGTTCGATAGGCCACCTGACTTCTTTTCCGAAACAGGGGCTCGGTGGTGATCCTCACCCGCCATCACCATCAACATCGCCTCGACGTTCCCATCGCAAACCGAGGAAGAAAGCGGCAACTGTGACGGAACCTCCGGAATTGACATACATACCAACACTGCTACCCGTATTCGTTGAGATGGTACGCTGTCAGTGTCTTGTTCACCTCATCTGATCCGTATGTGCGATAGATGCGCCCGCTGCTTTCCTCACGATCATAACTCTCGATGATGGACACGCCCGCGAAGTCATCCTTTTTCCCCCGAAATCCATGACATTTATCCGCACGCTGGCAAGGCGGTTTTTTTCTACACTTATGTTTAAAGAAATATTCTGCGTACTTCCTACAAGTCCCCAAACTCTGCATCAAATACTTGTTGCGTGGTTGCTCCCTTGCGCACTTTTTTGGCCAGGCGTTCTTCCTCGGCAAGTTCATTCCAATCGTCTTCATCTGGATCACCCTCCGCTACTTGAGACACGGCGGGTTTTTGCGCACTGTTGGCACTCGCTTGGGACTCGAGCCATTGACGCTTTCTGTCCCTTTTTAACTTCCGTTTCTCTTTTTGATCTTTATTTGCTGTTTGTTGGCTCCACGGTGCATTTCGCTTGCGCTTAGCGGTACGAGTTTCGCTTATCTCCTTCTGGGCTTGCGATTTGCTCTGCGACTCTTGACGCTTCGTCTCCTGAGCCTTATCGGCATAGGCGTAGGTGTCCCACTGTGGATATGGGGCTAACCAGAGTAACAGGTACCGGAGGACTCACATCCAGCAACGCATCCTCCCACCCCGTCTTGTCCACATCTTTGAGTTCGGGCATGCGAGGCAGACGAAGAAGTCCAAAGCTCTTGGCTACGCCAATGAAATCAAGATCTTTCATTCGAAAGATGTACGATGCTTCATGCTTCGAATACGCTCGGACAAATGATACAAAGCCTTTTGTTGCCTGTAACGGATCTTGAAGCTCGCAGAGCACGCGGCTGAGTATCGTACCAACCTTATCGTTGAGAGCGCGGTCGGCCAAAACGACCTTTCGTATCTGAGATAAATATGACGCGACAGCTGGATCGTCCTGCTCAATATTACCCGAGTCTTGTTCTGAAACGGTGCCGCCAGCCTGAATAACAGGATGACTTCGTATCGGGATCTTGCGCACCGCAAGAAATTCTTTACGGAGATGTTAGCTAAAGTAGCAACGAACAAGGCACAGACGCACCAGTGTACTCGACTTCTCTACCAACGAGTAGTGTATATGCTCGCCCACTTTTTCCTGCACGGGCCGTCCTCCCACAGCGGTGTGAGAACGCTTTTGGGTCGATGGGTGGGTCAAACTGGATTATAACGTCCACGTGTGGTATATCCAGTCCTCTCGCAGCAACGTCAGTTGCAAGAAGTATTGACGGTGAGCCTGAGCGTAGTGACGAAGAAAAGGTTGAGAGGGCGCGTGTGCGTGCAGCCGGGAGCAAGTGGCCGTGCAAGGAGAAGAGTTTTGAGCCAGAAGGCAGAAATCCTAGTAGAACCTGACAGGGCCATCAAATGCCTCATCTCGATCACAAAGTGTGTGATCTTACTCTATAAAAGTAGTCGACGCATGCACAGGTGGCAAAGTAGACGATGAATTGTGACGCTTCATGGGTCGAAACTTCGTACACAATGACTCGTGCAAGCTGCACTAGCTTTTCAGAGGCCTTACAATTGATGAAGAGATTCTCAAGTCTACAAAACATCACAAATTTTTCAAAATGTAATAAAAGGGGCGAGGAATAACCAACACACCCTGCAGGTATACGTCTCTCCTCAATGACCTCGCCCTTCCCTGGTTTGCCATCCGAGGAACACTTTTTGTTTCTTTTGGACTGGACTTTGACGACGACGCGAGCGGGATTGCGTAGTCCCGCTCGAACGAGCTCTGACAAGACATCGGCATCGGTCATGGTTGCACTGAAAAGCCCTGTCCGCCTTTGCTTAGGCAAATGCGTGATGATACGCGTCAGTGTGTTCTGGAAGCCCAAATCAAGTAGCCTTTGGAGTCATGAACGGGGAGAATCGCGACAAGCCATCAATCAATCACACCTATCTGCCTCGTCAAGAACAAGCACGTCCAGTTCCTTTACGTTCACGAGAGTTTTCCCATTGCCCAGCAGAAATTCCTCTACTCGGCCGGGGGTGCCTACAATAATATCGGCGCCAGCGTCTAGAAATCGCCGAACGTCCTGAGCCGGGGGCGACTCATCGGAAGAGACGAGAAGCAGCGGTGGTGGGTGTGTTGGGACGTCTGCATCCGTGGAACCTTCTGAAGTTGGTTGAGCAGATAGGAACGCAGAGAACACCGAGTGTATCTGAGTCGCGAGTTCTCTGAAAGCAGGATATCAGACGTGCTCCTACGAACGCACGAGATACGTCACCTCGTCGGACTTATAACTAGCGCGCCGATCTCGTTCTTCCTGAGGGTAGACTTCCGCCTCATGAGTCGCTCTAGAGTAGGGATGACAAAAGCCAAGGTCTTTCCAGAGCCTGTCACCGCCTCGACGACGACGTCCTTGTGCTGCATAAAGAGTGGTATCGTGGCCGCTTGGACTGGGGTCATCTGAGAGTAGCCCATCGAGTGTAGTACATCGAGGCTGAAAGGGAAATGAGCAAGGTGGTGATGAGCAAGGGATGATGCTCACATCCATGGGGTGAGCGACAGCGGCAGGGAGGACCACGAACCTGCCAAAGCAGTCGACTCTGCCATGATCAAGAAAAAAGAATGTGAACTCAGATCAAACCGAGTATTTGAAAAATTGGTAATGCGACATTCAAGCGAGGGCAGCCCACGGAACGCCCTAGTAAAAGGCGAGGGCGTTGTCTGTTTGTGCTACCCTCTGTCGCCGTTAAGTTATATGCGCTCAGCGTAGGGACGATCACATTTCTGTATTTGCCTGGGCAGACCGGGTGACCCAAAATTTCCTTATTTGTCGATGTCGATACCATGGCGCTGGACTAGGTTTCGTTTAATGGTGAGCATGGCTGACGACGAGTTCACCGTCGCGGTCGGTTCAGCCGTCCACGATGCCTTCGCTTCTGGAACAATATCATCGCCACTCAGCTCCATGGACCTTCTGCTCTCCTTGATCACTTCCAAAGCCACAGCCTGTTCTTCACCTCTTCGTTTGACAGATCTACACCGTCTTGAGTCCGTCTTGCAGTCTCTTTCTCGTCGCTGGGAACACGGGAGCTTGTCGTTGTCTCGCGAGAACGGCGTTCTGACTATCACTGACTTTCACCTTGGAAATGCCCTGGACGCGGTGAACCCACGCAAGCGCAAGCGGCCTCCTGTTGACGAGGAAGCAGATTCCGCTGCCGGGGACGACCCAGATGACCGCTCTTCTAGGAGTATTAGCCACTCTCCTCCCCCGTCTGCATCCCCTCTTGCAAACTTGGGAAAAGAGTTGAGAGAGGTCTATGCCATTCTCCAAAGGGCTACCGCAAAGGGACGCCTCCTGGCAGAAAGGGTATGTAACTTGACTTTCAATGCTCGTCGCCGTAGACTGTTCATTCCCAGTTCTGTGCACCGTCCAATGGGAGCTTCAGCCCTATTTGCTCCTACATCACGAAAGAGGATTGTGCCAAGGCACGTCGAGAGAGCGCAAGCGGTGACCCTTCTCAGCCCATCTGTGATCGTGTACATTTCAAGCCACTGATACGACCACACACTGACCCGTCCCTCGGTCACTGCTCCTACCTTAATACCTGCTACTCCGAGCCCACGTATGCCCAATCACCGTCGATTCCGCCATTCCCTTCTGGAAGCGCTACACGAGTTTCCTTGCCTTCTGGCCTCGGCGCGGGAGGCAGAGGAAAAGAAAAGGCGCCTTGTCGCTACCTTCACTTTGAAGTCGATTGGGATGAGAAGGATGCCCAAGGCGGTGATATGGGATGGAAGGATGTGCAGAGAGTGCGCAACCCTCTCAAGCTAGAGATCGGGATGGGCCCAGACGGCAAAGATATGCAAACAGTAAGTGCACACCTTTGGTCGGTCTCTGCATTCATGTTACCGTGCATTCGAGTAGCTACCTCCTCAATGGATCAATTGTGATCTTCGACGATTCGACTACTCAGTACTCGGAAAATTCCACGTCATCATGGCAGATCCCCCATGGGATATTCACATGAGCGTAGGCCGTCTATCCCTCAGTACCAGCATAGCTTCATGACCTATGGATCTAATACAGCTGCCCTATGGAACAATGACGGATGACGAGATGCGAGCCATGCCTATCCCTGCCTTGCAAGACGAAGGCCTCTTATTCTTGTGGGTCACCGGGCGTGCGATGGAAGTAGGCCGTGAATGCCTCCGGGTCTGGGGCTACACGCGTGTAGACGAAGTTGTCTGGGTGAAAACTAACCAGGTGATCTTTTTCAGCACAATGTCAAATTCAGACACTAAAAAATATAGTTACAACGTGTTATCCGCACAGGTCGAACTGGCCATTGGCTGAACCACACCAAGGAGCACATGCTTGTTGGTGTCAAAACTCATGTTGACGACGCCGGTAACCTAAAGTTCCCCAGCTGGGTCAACCGGGGACTTGACACAGACGTGATCGTGAGCGAGGTGCGCGAGACGAGTCGCAAACCAGACGAAGTATATGGTCTCATCGAACGAATGTGCCCTGGTGGCCGCAAGGTTGAGATTTTCGGAAGGAAGCACAACACTAGACCTGGGCAAGTGTCTATGCCATTCAATTGGACGGTCCCCATATTGATCTTTCAAAGATGGCTTACCCTGGGTAACCAACTCGGGCCCGATCAAATATATGAGGAAGACCTGGCTGCCAGGATCAAAGCTCGTTATCCAGAACGCCTTTCGGGCCCGCCGGGAGGGGTAGATGGGAAAATGACTATGTGATCGAGTGCCTTTCATACTAGTCCTCAGATCTGTCGTTAGTACTTCTCACTTCTCCCGATATTATATCACAATCTATTTGTTTAGGCCTGCCGTTCAACGCGAGGCCGTCATAACGCAGCCAGCTGTAAACTCCCACACAAGAGACCGCCGAAGACGTATGTATCTATACGAGCTCACCCGATGCCGGGTCCGCAGTGATCAATCGACACTTCCCCAGACGACCCAAGTGTTTAATCTTCTTAATACATTCACCATTTGCGATGACTCTCCGCGTGTATGTTATGACGTACAAAATTATTTCCATCTCAATTATTGCCAACGCTAATCGCCCTGGTAGAGCTCAGGGAGTGATATAGTTGGAACAATTTTCTCGAATATCGATACAAGACAGTCTAATCCATGTCCTCACTATTTTTCTCGAATGATTGTTTCTATACATTAATCTTTTCAATAATACATATAGCGATCACAGAATTACATATGAATCTATAGATAGGAGCTGTATTCATCTAATGAGTAGAAATAATTCCATCGTTCCACTTGAAAATGGTACAATCCTTGAAGGTTATGATTGTTGCTGATCAGCGAGCTCCAGTTCCTCGACGAGAAGATCGTTTATAGCAGTTGGATTATCAAGATATACTGGAGTAACAGGGGAACCGATCAGTCCCAGAATTGCATGTTGGATAGTATCCGTACCCTGATGCCCAGCATTGGGAATAACAAACATGCGCCCATTTTCGTTGCCGACTTGGCGGAGATTCTGTAAAGTTTGGAGGCCGCCTACAGGATCCATCCAATCGTGTTCACCATCTGAAATCGATGAGCGCCGGTGCAGACCTGTATGCGAGACAGCACACTGACAAACAAAAGTAATAGGTATCTTCAGTGAAGTTATGCGATCAACCAAAGGCTGGTGCGCGTAAGCGTATGGAGCGAGGATGTGAGCTATAATGCGTGAGATCGTCATACGCACAGAGCCAGAAATGGCATACATATGCAATACTCCCCCGAGCCTTTAGCAAGGGTAATATTGAGAATGTAATCATGCATGTCACGAGTCTCGTCTTCTGTCAAACCGGTGAAGCGACGACTAGAATACTGTATAGATCCATGAACAAAAGGATGCTTTGAGATATGGAGAGGCGAACCTTGCCGACGAGCATGGGTCCCCAGAAGAGAGTTGAACGAACAACCTGGAATGGACTCCATCCCTCCTCCCAGAGATAAGTGAAGAGTCTCTGAGATCGACTTGCTTCATTCTTGATTTCTTTCTGTTGGTCATGAACACGGCGAATCTCGGTGGCAGCAGCAGATTCTGCAGGATCAACAGGCGAAGTCTCGGTTATATTGTCGGGATTATGTGGCACGCCAGCGGGGGAGAGGAGGATTAGTTTGTGAACCCGAGTGGGATAGCGGAGTGCATATGCAACGCTGAAATAGGCGCCGAGAGAATGGCCGATGAGGGTCATTTTTTCTACGCCTGCCTTGGTGCGCCACTCCTCGAGAGAATCGACAAAGAATGCTTCCGCTTCTCGCACACGACCGGAGATGTCGTCCCGTTTTGCCTTTATGCGAAAGGGGACACGGGCAGAACGGCCCATACCGAGCCAGTCCAGGGCATAAACCCGGGTTCCGCGATTGCCGGCCCACGCAGCAAGCGCGGGGAAGTTACGGAAGAAGAAACCCAGACCAGCACCATACCCATGGAGAACGACGGCAGGTGGAGGAGCTGTCGGAGAGGGATTGGTGGCCACGATCGAAAGAGAATTGAGATAATGCCTCGGGGACGCCAGATGAATTCGTTCGCGGCGGGCGATGACAGGACTGCCTCCGACTGCAGGGGTAGACATCCATTCTGGCAAGAAGAACGGCAGACGCCTGTACTGGTGGGTATTGAATGAAAGGTGGGGATGAGATCTGCATACCTCAAAAGGCGCTCCTCTGCCGCGGCTGCTTGTTTCTCACCAGTGCCCCACCTGGGGGGTGTCAGATGACTAATGACGACAGGAGCGAACAAACGAACCAGCTTTTAAGGCTTGCAGAGAAGGTGATGGGTATATCTCGAGCAGGAGGGATCGCGTGGAGGGTAGCCATGAGTGAAGAAAGAGAGAGAGAGAGAGAGAGAGACGTGGCCCGCCAATGGGATGACTAATTCATAATGATAAGATCGTGAGAAACCGTCACAGCCAATCAGAATTTAGTTAATTTGTGGCTTATAATCCAGTTGTTTCGCTTCTCATCGCCCCATGGAAAAGCTTTCTCGTTTCAAGTCTGTCTGTCCCTTCCTCCGTGGAACTCAGACTCAGACTCTCCGTTCCCTCTCCACCGATGCCTCCTCTCGTTTCCCCGCCCTTTCTCAGCTGACTGAATCTGCTTCCAAATGCCCCATCATGGGTCCCGCTCTCCAAATGCGTTCCACCCAGCTCGTCGCTACCTACGCCAGTGTCGCAGCTCAGGCAGACGTGCAGCACATTCATCACAGCAAGGGCATATTCCCCGGCTCCGAATTCACCGAGGCTGATATCGCCAAATGCCCCCATGCCGCCGCGGCGCGAGCAGCTGCACGCATGGCCGAGGACCTCGCAGCCGCCGCCAAGGCTCAGACAAAAAACCGTCCCGCCGTGGATGGTTGTCCGTTCCACCATCTTTCATCCCCCCCGGAGCCAGTGCTCCTACGTGATCATACCTTCAGTTATGACGACCTTTTCGCGGCAGAGCTCGACAAGAAGCACAAGGATCAGTCCTATCGTTACTTCAATAATATCAATAGGCTAGCGGACAAATTCCCCGTCGCTCACACTGCGAATGTCAAGGATGAAGTCGAGGTGTGGTGCGCAAACGATTATCTCGGCATGGGAAATAACCCGGTTGTAATCGAAACGATGCAGTATGTGCACACTGCCTTGCCCGGTTCCCATTCTCATTAATCACGTGTAGTCGAACCCTGGACAAGTATGGAGCTGGGGCAGGTGGTACGCGAAACATTGCAGGAAACAGTGCTATGCACCTTGCTCTCGAAAAGGAGCTGGCATCGTTGCATAAAAAACCTGCCTCCCTCGTCTTCTCCTCGTGCTATGTTGCAAATGACGCCACACTTTCTACCCTCGGTGCGAAGCTCCCGGGCCTGGTTTACTTTTCCGATGCATCCAACCACGCCTCCATGATCCAAGGCATCCGCCATTCTGGTGCAAAAAAGGTCATCTTCAAGCACAATGATTTGGAAGACCTGGAAAACAAGCTCCGCATATGGCCCGTCGAGGCTCCCAAAGTTATCGCATTCGAAAGCGTCTATTCCATGTGCGGCAGTATCGGACCCATCGGCGAAATTTGCGATTTGGCCCGCAAGTATGGTGCTTTGACTTTTTTGGATGAAGTTCATGCCGTGGGCTTGTATGGTCCTCGCGGTGCTGGAGTCGCTGAACATCTTGATTTCGAGGCTCATCAAAGTGCTGGTCAAAGCTCTGAGACCATCAAGGGCAGTGTAATGGATCGCGTTGATATCATCACCGGTGAGCTCATCGTTCATATTCCCCCATTTTTGCCTCCTGATACCCTCTCCAGGTACTTTGGGCAAAGCTTACGGCTCCGTTGGCGGATACGTTGCTGGTTCGCGCAATTTTATCGATATGATCCGCTCCTACGCACCAGGGTTCATCTTCACCACCTCGCTCCCACCTGCGACTGTCGCCGGTTCTCGTGCTTCAATCTTGTACCAGAAACATCACATCGGCGACCGTGTTCTGAAGCAGGTCAATGTTCGCAGGGTCAAGGAGCTTTTCGCCCAACTGGACATTCCCGTCATCCCCGGTCCATCCCACATCTTGCCAGTTCTTGTGGGCAATGCAGGACTTGCCAGGCTGGCAAGTGATAAACTGCTCCACGAACACAGTATCTACGTCCAGGCTATCAACTACCCTACTGTCCCCGTCGGTGAGGAGCGTTTGAGGTTCACCGTCACGCCTCGACACACCGCCGAGCAAATCGGTGGCCTCGTTCGCGCCGTCGATACTGTCTTCAAGGATCTAAATATTAACCGCACAAGTGATTGGGCGAAACTTGGAGGTCGTGCTAATGTCGGGATTGGCAAAGACGATGTGGAACCTATTTGGACAGAGAGTCAGATCAATGCTGCAGGTACCCCCCAGACTCTGAGAAAAGGCCAATCATCCTTGGTTGATGCCGTGGCAGTCAATCTGGTCCGTAAAGACTTTGAAGCTTTACTGGGTCCGGTTGAACGTGAGCGCAAGGCCGCAGTCAAGTTGGGACCCAATTCCTTTACAAAGTACCCTTGGCCCCGCGCAGCCGTTCGCAACCCTGAGATGGCGGGAGCCGTCCAGATCCCGGTTTCCGCTTGACCCATTAATTTAGATTTTATATTTTTAAGTACCCGGTATACTGTCTTGGTCTTGATATCGTTGATCATAGAACTAGTTGAATTCATGGTTTTGGCTGTTCTCGCGGAGTGCATTGAGGATGGACAGGGCTCGTGACGTGCTTGGTTGTTGACCAGCCGTGGACCCGACTTCGGTGCCACCGTCAAATGGCTCAGCACTTTGTTGTATTGGTTCGTCGTAAGAAGTCGACAGTTTCAAAGTGCACAATGCAATCAGTTTCTGCGACCAAGTTCAGAATCCCCAACGTCTTTAGAATCGTGTACACTGGCCTCTCTAGCGCCACCTCTGATGCCAATCAAGTATTCAATCACAAGAGGGACGTAGGTCCCCGGGACCTATGCCTCTTAGAATGTGACGTTGAAAGATTAAATCCATTGGGCTTACAGCCTGCTCTGACCAGATATTGCGTAATAGCCAGTTCTGCCTAGCCTTGTTGAACTTCCAGTGTTCGACTCTTCGACATCGTTTGTACGCATATGACAAGGCTAAAGCGACCTTGACAATGCCATCAATCTTGGGTGCGGTAAAAACCTACCTCTTCGAGACTGCTCCGAGAGCGACTCGTCGCTAGTAGGATCTGGATAGGGCTACACCTTTGAGGTGCAAGGACTTGCAACATTGTCTTTATGACACTTACTGTGCAGTTCTCGTGTTTTTTCTTCTTTCGATGCCCAGGTTCAACGGTAGTGGGAGACTCGCCAAGCAAAGCATCACAGGTGGTCCGTTTCCGCTTTTTCGACAGCTTCGTCTTGACCGATGCGTCTGAAGTCGTCTGATCTTTGGCCAACTCGGACTTGTCTTTCATCTTTCATTGAATTGTGGCCAAGGGTAAGAAGCAGTGCCTGGACCGTCTCACGCTTAACCTCCACGCGGTTTGCCTCTTCACTAGCATTTTCTTCTCCAATGGGTCTCACTTTTTCCTCGTTGCTCAACTCACTCGCGTCACTGGTTCGGTGGAGCAAGGACCAGGATGTCCGTATACTGATGCTTGGTCTTGATTCGGCCGGAAAGGTATGCTGGACGAGCTGCTAGACCGATTGATGATCTCCTATTCTTACAATGCATGCATAGACCACGATACTGTACAGGCTACAGGTATGGATCTCAGAGTTGACATAGACTCGTCTCACAATCCCGGACAGATTGGTGAAGTAGTTTCCACTATACCTAGTGAGTGCTAGTTGATTTAGCATGTTAACATAGCTCATGGACCCGGACTCCAAGCAATCGGGTTTAACGTCGAGACCGTGGAGGTGCGTCAGAACTTTTACGAGTTGCTGCTCGTTCTAAATTTCCCTAGTACAAAAACATTAAATTTCAAGTATGGGATCTTGGAGGACAGTCCAGCATCCGGTGAGAGCAGGTTGTATCTCTGTGCTCACAGAGTTGACTTCGTACAGGCCATATTGGAGGTGTTACTTTCCCAACACGTCTGCAATTATCTATGTTATAGATTCATCCGACCATTCTCGCCTTGGAACGTCACGAAGCGAACTGTTGACTATGCTCTCAGAGGAGGAACTCAGTGGCGTGCCCCTCCTCGTATTTTGTAACAAGCAAGATGTAGAAGGGGCGCTCAAGCCCGAAGAGATCAGTGAACAATTAGGACTGGCGGGCGCAGAGACCGCTAGACAGTGGAGTGTACGCGGCAGTTGTGCAACCCAAGGTGAAGGTTTAGAAGAAGGTCTCGATTGGTGAGTGATCTTGTTGTCGGCTCTGCCTTGGGTCTCAGCTACGTCAAGGTTGGTGAACGCTATCCAGAAGAAATAGAACATTCGTATGGATCTTTCTTCATCTCACATCGTCGCACGGTTAATCGAATATTATTGTATACCACTGTGATTATGCGTGTATTATATACTCTGCTCTGTAATTTGAGGCCAGGCTGGGGTGGCCAATCTAGAAGCACGAACTTGTCTACAAGTAGCAGGTCGTACGGATCCATTGGTTCGGGCCAGGAATCGCCTAAAGGTGCTTATGCATGTCCGGTGGTGTAATATAACTGCTTTGAACAATTTGTTTTGATGTTAGGGTACGATGTCCATGATGTTCAGCCAGAACACACCCGGGCCGCTCCAATACTTTTCAGCACACGGACCATATTGACGAGTGTAAAGTAGATTAGGACAACAAGCATACCGCCTACAAACTGAGGCTGCTTCAATGATACAGGGAGACAGTCATCTGACCCCTGAATATAATTCATGAAGTGGCGGAAGAGCCAAGAAAGACAATATATCCACAACCAAGCGCACCTGAACCATCCTATCACGCGACGGAAGCCCTAGCCTTATCCTTACCCCACAGTTGCAGGGGCGCCATTTCCATTTGATGATCCCCACCACCGCCCAAGCCACTTCCAGCCAGCACAGAAGCAAAGGAAATTAAAAAGGCCGAAAACGGTCGAACCCGCGCCAATGACGACGAGAAGCCACCATGTATAACCCACAATACGGTCCAATACGCGGCCCGTATATTTCTTGAGAGTCGCGAAGGGGTCTGGTGATAGGCTGTACGATGTGGATAGGCGAAGACGGGGCGGTATTGGTAAGGAATCCGCCCCTGCCGGCGTCGGCAGAGAGGGTGGCTGAAGAAGCAGGAGCGATACCACTGGTTTCTACCCAACAAAACATCACAGCATACATGTGATGAGTGAGGAGATGCATCACAGGCATTGTCAAGAACTTACATGATCCGAGGTGACATACGAAGGAATGGAGGTGTACAAAACGTTGGTGATATCCGATTTATCCGGCGTGGTGGGTGAGTCTGTGTATGTCGTATACATAATTCTGTCTGTCCATGCGGGAGTCCGTTTTACGCTGAACAAATAGACTTGAACGAGGCGACGACCAGACGGGGGAAAATGCATACTTGTACTTGTTGACTTCACCAAGCACGTACTTATACGTGCACTTAAACGTCCAGAACGGACCTTCTCTTAAACCGATGAACACGCGTCCATTGCGGCGTTCGTTAACGAGTTGATCGTACTCCTTCAGGGATTCTCGCGTTCTCTCGTCGTCCAGCATGGATTGTGCTGATTCTCTACCCGATGTCGTACGGAGTGGATGTGAAGGAGGTATCGCGAGAGAGAAGTTGAGGTCACCGAGGAAGAAGAGGTGCGAGGTGGCATACATAGTTGTAAGCGGCTCGTTGGGGAACGAAGGCGAAGCTGGGAAGAGAAGAGTCCGGACTATATGGTGATAGTCTGCAATTCTGTGTGTGAGGCGCGATTCGTGGGCGGTGAGATGAGCACAGACAAAGCTGTTAATGACAAGATAAGCTTTCGGAAGACGGCGGAAGACATACTAACGTGAAGACCTCTCCGACTTTTGATCCGCGATCCGCAACACGGAATCGTATACCGACAGCGCCCTTGTTGCCCATATATGCGGGCCCGCTTCCCGTCCACTGCGTCTGAACGTCACATATATTGTGCGCCACTCCATCGTCTTTAGCATACACGAGCAATGCGACACCGACGTTGACCACTTTCGCCACGAGAGAGTAAGAGTCCTTGTTCGGAGCATGTGCCTCTATCTGAGTGCGTATATGGACATCCTTGTCGTCGATGACGGACTCGGAGCGCCCAGCGACTGTGAAGATCTTTGTCAGTGTCGTCTGCGACGTGCCACGCGGAAGGAGAACACACGTCCAAGATGGAGTGGAAGTAGCTCTTGAAACCCAATGGCAACGATGTCTGGTGCCCTCTGCTGTTTGGAGAGGAAAGAGGAGACCTGGAATGTGGGAACCAGCCAATCAACGAGGTCCTGGGGAAGTCCCGCGCCGGCCTGGAGGTTGGTGTTATAAGAGCCAATTTGCACGAGAAGTTGCTCGTTTATGCCGCCCATTGTACAGGTGCGAGCGAGTTTAATAGCTGGTTCTAGTGAACGAAATGTGGTTGGCAACGGACGTTGACTCGTGGCAGCAACAGGCGCCAGCGCCATGAATAATTGGGTCTGCTGGCACTACCCGCCCGCCACCGTTGATTCATTCATGCCATGTAGTCTGGTGTAGTACATGGAACCATTCTTCCTTTAATCAAGATGACACTCGTGCCGACTTACTTCCTGTGGCCTATCCACCCTCTGAAGAGACCACAGGTCCATTCTCCATGATGTTCATCTACACCCTTTGGGATGACGTATTTTGCCATACGATATTGTCGCTGCATCTCGGAATATGATCATCTTAGTAGTTGATCAGATCTACAAATGAAGGTTCTGTTGACGCTGACGAAGCATAGAGGCTTCCGAACTACGCTCGGCCTCAGTTGATTGATTGACTGCGATACTAGACTAACCGAACAAGATGGACCCGGGTTACCTCCCACAAGCAATAACATCTCGTGACCCACTCCAGTTCCATATTTCTGCATCAGGATCCGATAAGCACCGCTGGTAGACATCGTAGTCGGGTCTCCAAACCCGAACGGTACCATCGTCGGCGCAGGTAGCCAGTGTTTCATGTGCCCAGTCCACAGCGCCAACCTCTCCTGTCTGTCCACGAAGTTCCACGGCGGCCTCCAAGGAATAAGATAGGCGCGCGGCATTGCTGACATCGAATAGGAATGAACTACCATTTTTTCCAGAGCACCCGCTGGCAAGCCACCTCCCACAAGGTGACGCGGCAAGCCGAACATAGAAAGAGGTTCTGAGATTTGTGTGTGTCTCCACATTCAATGGCATCAAGGAAGGCGAAGCGTAAGTGTATAACCGATTATCAGCTCCGAGTGCGAATAGTAGGCCTGACGTTGGTCCAGTACCAGCGCATAAGCTAGAGATTCCGCGTGGGCGACACGACCCGTTCATTGTCGTTGCGTCATCGGGCGATGACGTACAAGGTGGCCGTTTGCCGTCGTCCATGCCAGCAAGACGAAGGTCCCACAAGTTTAGAACGCTAAAAACTTTGTCAGTTTGTCATATTCTTGCAGGTTGTGTGACATACCCGTCAAATGACCCACTACTGACCAAGGCATGTGGATGAGTGTCGGGATAAAGTATGCTTGTAACACTTCGTGGAAGCGGAGTTATCTTTCGACGCCCATTTGATTTCACTTGACCGTGTGCGTCTCGAATAGTGATAACTGGCTGCAGCGTCTGAATGCCCGCTCCAATCCCTGCCCCGTTGTTTGCTGTCCGGAGATCCCATACACATATCTGTCCGTCTCTACTCCCTGTGCTAAGGATGTCATGGTGGGATGGATCCCATGCGATGCACTTGACAGAACTAGTGTGTGTCTGAAGCAGCTGCAGAATGTTTTGCGTCTCAACAGAGGAAATACGTGTGCTCTTGTCCCCCGATGCTGTCGCAAGCCTCGAGTCATCCCGGCTCCACTTCACATCAAATATCCCGTTGTCGTGGGGCTGAAAAGTCGTTCTCTGAGGTTCTATAAATGATCATAGAACCCACGCGTTTGAAAGCTGTAAGAATGCCTACCGAAGTCCCACTCGCGACGTTTAGAAGTATCAAGGATGAGTACAGAACCTTCCTCTGTAGCTACAGCGAGAAGAGGGGCACCAGAGCCCTTTGAACCTAATGAAAACATGGGTTTGGGACTATAAAACTGCAGATTCCTCACCGGAAGAGTATGCACAAGCGTAAGGTGGAGTTACAAAAGTGTGATCAGCGAGGGAGGAACATCTGAACACGTCAGATCTATGTGAAGAAACGAAGGATTTCAGCACAAGGCGCGAAGGCACTTTTTGCCTAGTGAGTAATGTGGAATAGACACCAAGTGAGAGATGCCACACAAGTAATCCGCGGAAAGGTAGATGGTGGACGACGCGAGGAAGTCTGTAACAGACCAAACATTGTGCGGCAACGAACGTTATTTTTAACAGAGCCGTCTCCACCATCGCCCTCCTCCTTCGAACCGCCTAAACGCGCTAGACGCGGTCGTTTGCCAGAGGGTGTTTCCTTTGTTGGGGTAGGAGGTCTCCGCTTCGAGGGAACATCCTCTGGAGTTGTTAGCAGGGGGTGGTCCTGCGGGTGGGGAAGAACATTAGTGCTGTCCAACAATACACGCTGGTGGTGGCTCATTCTGCTTCCTGAAATATTGGCGAGAGCCTGCGCTACAAGTCAGAGATCACGTGACCGCGTATCGGCTGAGGTGTCTATCAGCCTCATGTTATACGTCCACAAGCATCTACGGCCGGGAATCAAATCCAATGGCATCCCACAGGCCTTTCCGCTCCATGGCTTCTACTGTTAGGAACTCGCTCAGGATTGGTTTGATACCCGCAGACGGGATCGGTCGGGAAGTTCTCCCAGTATGCCTTCAAATTGCGTTGTTCGGGTTCCTCCTAACCCCCTGAACTAGGGTGCAAAAGCTGCAATTCAAGCCTTGGGATCGTCATTACCAAAAACTGAATTTATTGACCTACTTGCCGGCTTTGAGTGTTTCCAGAGGACAGGTACCGCTCTACCACAGGAGACGGTGGATGCGTTGAAAAATGAGTGTGACTGTGCTTTGTTTGGGGCGGTCAGGTATGTCCTTTTCCGAAAGCCTTGTATATGATGGACCGGTCGTCGAATACCTCAGCTCCCCCTCGCGCAAGGTCGCGGGCTATTCATCACCGATTGTGGCGTTACGCAAAAAACTGGACCTGTATGCTAACATCAGACCTGTGTCCTCGGTGAGTTGCTATTTATTATCCAGTCCAAGAATCCTGAAACTTGGTGGTAGGTGGTCCCCACCCCAAACGAACAGCCAGTGGTTGACCTCGTGGTTGTTCGGGAAAATACAGAATGTCTTGTGAGTCTGGACAGTGTGACAGATCCATTCTCTACCACAGTTTTGCGATCTAGTATATCAAAGAAGAAACGCAGACTGTTGGCGAGAAAGGTGCGGAAGCTCGAGCAACACGCCTGATCACGGAGTACGCTTCACGCCGCATTGGGGAAATGGCCTTCAAAATCGCCCTAACACGGCCCCGCAAGGTGGTTGTGGTCTGGCGTTTGATCAGCTGAACTAATCGTGCCTCAGCATCTCACTATCATTCACAAATCCAACGTTCTCTCGGTCACGGACGGCCTTTTCCGCGAAACTGTCCGCGCTGTTCCGACTCTACCGGGTATGAACGGGAAATACGGCAATGTCACGATTGCGGAACAGCTTGTGGACAGTGCCGTGTATAGGTTTGTTCAGCCTTAGTTCATCTAATTATCATTAACCAATCATAGACTATTCCGGGAGCCACAGTGAGTAAACTCTTTGGAGCACTTTCAAGCTTGGTCAAGTGATTTCAACCAGCATCTTCGATGTGATGGTCGCGCCGAATCTTTATGGTGATATCATCTCGTGAGTTCCTTGCCGTGGAGTTTACTTCCTCTTCATCCCACGTTGCAGGGACGCAGCGGCGGCACTTGTTGGTTCTCTTGGCCTCGTACCATCGGTCAATGCAGGTGATCGCTTCGTAATGGGCGAGCCGTGAGTGAAATCACGCAGGGTGACGGAAGGATCTCACTGGACATTCTAGCGTGCATGGCTCCGCCCCGGACATCGCTGGACAGGCTATCGCCAACCCACTGGCTGCAATCCGCTCCGCGGCGCTTATGCTTCGTCAGCTCGGATACGGAGATGGTGCTTCGCGCATTGAGAGTGCGGTAGACGATGTGATTAGAGAAGGTCAATACTTGACACCTGACATTGGTGGGACGAGCAAGACGAGTGAAGTTGTGGAGGAAGTAGTGAAGCGGATTTGAGAATGGAACCCCAGCTTAGGGTTATGGCTACCAAATGTTTATCGTCTGTCAACCGCCTTCTTTCCACGCCGTCTTATAAGCTCGCTATTGCGTGGCTAATCGGGACCCCGCGCTCTTTCCACTGACCGCGCGGATACCTCGAGGCTTTCATTTACCTCTTTGCGTCATTGCACACGAGTCCAGCAGTCGCGTACCATGGGGAAGCAAAACGCTACAAAGAAGGGCAAGCAAAGGGAACCTACCCTTCCTGTCAGCGCTCCCCCTCCGCCCTCCTCACCGCCTCCGCCTGTGGTCCCATCGCCGCCATTAGCACATCATATCGAGTATCCAACTGCAACCATCCACACGATCGAGGAACAAGAAGAAGTCGGGGCCCTCTCAGGTAAATTGCATGTCACGTGAACCACCGAGATCACCCCCTGATCAGTATCATTTCGCTTCAGCTGGCCCCGTAGGAGGTACGGAGGACGAGTCGTGGCAAAATGTCAGTCGTTCAGTCGATGGCTGGGCGGCTGATGTGCCCAGAAATAGCAACGAAGAACTGAATGCTGATAGCTGGGGAACAAGCGCGGCTCAAGCACCTATGCCTCCGTTACCTCACTCACCGCGGAACCAGATCGGTAGAGGAAGAGATCGTACAAAGCCTTACTATCCTCAACAGCAGCTCCCTGCCCCTCCGGTGGCTCACCAGAACCCCCACGATATTTGGACACCTGAAGACGATCAGTGGGAGGAAGATGAGGAAGATGGTTGGGATGAACAGGAAAACGGGGAAGGTTGGAGGGACAATGACGGGTGGAACAACGATAATGGCGATTGGGGTCGACAACCTCACTCCGCAACATGGGCCCATGCTATATCTTCCGTTCGTTCTCAAGTAACGTCGAATGCACCAACCAGCGGATGGCAAAGCTGGAGCGAGGAGGCGCGCAGACTACCCAAGGTAACTTTTGATCCCGCAATTCCACCTTCCCCGAGCTCTACCAAGAGCAAACCAGTTCTATCCCAGCTGCAGAGGTCCCAGATTTTGAGCGCCTTGCTTAATAATCCGCGACAGACTCAACAGCCCTACCCTATGCCCCGGGCTGCCGGAGCACCGGCCTTCCCCGCCGTTGCGAACACCTGGCAACAGCATCAATTCTCGCATCAAGACAATCGTCGCCAGCCCCAGCCTCATCAATCCCGTGAGCCGCGCCATGCACACGAAAATCAGAGGATTATGAAGAATAATTCCCAAAGAGTACGGCAGCAGAGCAAGAGTGAGCAACGGCAGGAAGGGCAACATGATGCATGGGGACTTGGTGATGGATGGAGTGATTTGCGTGACGAAGAGGGGGAACAGGACATGCCGCAAGACGCTTGGGGTCGCAAGGTTCACTTCTCCCCCGGTGCGTTACGCGCATCTATGCTTCCTTCTTCTGCCCCTTCAGCGGTCCCCTCTGCGGTTGTCGAGAACTTCACCGTCAATGCTCTGCCGCAGAATAAGCTTGGATTATCGACAATTCCGATGTCAAAGACGCTTTCGTACGCATATTCTGGCACCACACCTTCGACGGAGAGTGAGCCAGGTCGCGCGGCGATGCAGCGAATAACGGATTTCCAATTTGTCGAGTCACGAGGCGAAGCCTTGAAGGGTGTAGAGCATGCACTTTTTGGCAAGCAACGCAAGGCTGCAGATCGCTTCCACTGGCTGTTTTCGCCTGACAAAGATGAACGAGTCTCATCCCTGTTGAGCTGGATAAATTCCATGTCCTTCGGGGTCGCGTCCTTCGGTGTGAGCTGGCTTATTCCTTTTGTATATCCGTTGGTTTCCCATGTTTCTTCAGCTACAGAAGTTCCTGCAGACACGAGAACGAGGCGCCTTGATTGTTAATGCTGCTTACCGACCCGTTCATTCTCCCAGCGAACCAGCCTTTGATTGGATCACCTGGAATCAAATCCAGCGCACCATGGATCGCATTTTACAAGAGTCCGTTGGTTATTATAACCCTGCCATCCACATCGTTGTGTTTGTCCTACTGCCTTCACCTTCGGGAAACAGTGTGGCCATTTGGAGACGGAGGTTGCCTATTCCCAGCAACATTCGTCTAGCCTACCAAGCCCAAATTACACAGGCAATGGCTTCTTTGCGTAAAGAATATCCGGTGTTTGTGGACGAGTACGTGCGGAATCACGAGCGGAAACTGAATCTGACGACACACCTAGATTGCCGGCCCCATCTGAACCGATACCTCCGCCACCATCCAAGAAGAAACGCAAGTGGTACAAACTTTGGCTATCCTCGTGAATGTTTCTATGTTGTAATCGATGTACTGACGTGCCATGCTCCATGTATGAATGTGAGATTCTTGTACCCTTTCGTTTATGGCCTGTTTTACCGCTCAGTATCTCAACATTTGTTTCGAGTAAACTAGCTTTGCAGATCCAAGATCAATAGAGTACACCTAACACTACAGTGATGATGAATGCAGAGTTCATGATTAGCCTACAACATTAGATGTGGTCAAGTACACGGGGACGATGGTGCCCAAAGGAAATTAGGACTATTTCTGGATGAGATCTGTTCCAAGGACGAGGAGCTTGAGCTTACTTTTTGTGGAGTGTGTGAGATCTGCAGTTGAAGAGCCAAAGTACGCAACCTCTCAATGCCATGGTTATGGATGGTCGACGTAGGGAGAGCATGGTGTAGCTCTACTTCGTGCATGAATGCAGCAACATCAGCTAGCGACAAGCCAAGCCGAGGAAACAAATCGAGGCGATTTCTAACAGGCGTAGACATGAGTGACGATGTGGGCTGCGCGGGGGGATGCACTGGCAGGCGCGGCTTGCCTCGTAAACTTTCCCTCATCCAGGAGGTTTTGCACCTCTCCCCGCATGGCGGACTGGAATGAATTCAGCTGGGCTTGAGTCTGAGATATGTCACGGCGCAAGAGGGTCATTTCGATCTTGGATTTCTCTAGGAGAGATGTCGCACGTTCCAGCTGTGCCTGCCTGAGGGTGATATCACGTGTGGACCTGGAGACGGCATTCTGGAGATCGGCGTTAGCAGCGATGAGGTGGTCAATCTGGCTCGTGAGGTGGGAAATGCGCCTGCGGGTAAGCGCGTAGGGAACGACAGCGACGGGGAAGAGGAGGGCAGTGAGCAGGACGACGGTGGTGATAGCTGGGCGTCTGAGGAGGACGTTGTCCGTCGGTTCCATCTTCGCCAGTGACAAGGCTGCGCACGTGAGGGTAGCCTTGAGGTGAGCTTAGGTAATTGTCAAGGCAGGTGACGGTCGCACGAGTACTAACGCTCAAGGTTGAAGCCGACGACGAGTCAATTAGACACCCAGCTGGTCAACGACCGTATTGGGCGATGCCCAGTCTCTTTGGCTGATCGATCTGTCCACTGTCTAAACGTCATCCTCTAGGAAGCAAGCCAGATATGGCCTCTTCCTCACTCTCTCCGCCAGTTCCAGTCCCCACTGGCACAGAATCAACTGATGCTTCCCAGAACCCTGCAGATTCCAACGTTATAGAGAAAGAAACTCTGGAGTCCCACGAAGTCATCGAGCTTCAGGCTTTCAGCGAACGCAAAGCATGGATAGAGGAAAAAATCAAAGTCAGCCTTCATTACAGCTCCATTCCATGTCTTCTCATGTCATATCCCAGTTCCTCGAGCAGTTACCCCCCATCCAAGTCTTCGTCGGCTCTGACGCCGTCCGCACTTCTGCCGATTCTGTGCCTGGCTTGCCTTCCCGCGAACAGCTTCGAGACTGGTTGACGGAACACGACAGGATTGAGAAAGAAACAGAGATATTTGATTCTGGTGAACTAAAGAAGCTCAGAAAGTTTACAAAGGGTATGAAGTATGACATTCTTCCATGGTACTTACTGACCAGTCACAGCTGCTACCCAACGCCATCTCTCCCCGGAGGACACAGATCTCATTGAACTCACTCTTACAACCATTTATGAACTCGACAAGCTTCTTCATCTCCTCCGAGATCGCTCAGAAAGCCTTGACCTTCTTGGCATCCGTCTCGCGTGGGAAGAGCATCGCGCTGCTGCTTGGGCAGATCTGAAGAAGCTTCTGGTTGACATCGAAATATTCCTCTCAACTCGTGCTCGATGGTCTCCGTCCATTTACGATGTCATGACCAAGCACGAAGAACGGCCCTCCACACGCAGAGGATCGGTCGCATCCATGGCCTCTGACACATCTGTTACTTCCACTGCCGGTTTTTCTCGTACTGCACGATTCAAGTTAGCGGAATTACTCTCTCGTGACGCAGCCCAATTTTCCGGCAAAACGTCGTCCCTACGACACGGAAAAATCGCTGCTGCAGGAAAGGCTCTGGACAAATTGATCGACAACAGTCGAAAACCTGTTCCAGAAGAATTTCTTGATGAGCAGGATAAGCTTGAAGAGAAGGGCATCCATGAGACCGAGAATGTCGGCAAGTTTGCTATGGATGTTGTTATGCAGTGGCGAAAGTGAGAAACATCTACTCTTTTCGCCACTCTTGAGTAATTTTATTTTTCTAGGGCTGACGAACTTTACGTCGAGACCATGAAAGACCAGACTGCGGCGCAGAATCTCTTGGAGGAAATTGAGATGGCTAAACTTTATCACCCTACCGCTCGGCAGAGCTCAAGCTTTATCTCTCGAGTCGACACTCTTGTTAAACGTCTGACCTTACGTGGAGATCCAATGTCAGGCATAAGCGTTTTTCCCCGCCCGATCCATCCACTGTTCCCCGATCAACTTTCCTTTAACGACACACTCGTTCAAAGCTTATCTATGGAGTTCGCGACTGCTTCGGATGTTGTCGCTAGAGTGGATACTCTTGCAAGAGAGTACCGTTCTGGCAGCGAAGCTGTCAAGGAAATTGATGTCCTCTCCCAGTCCGCGAACGAGTTTCTGTCTAAGTTCAATTCCATTATTGATCGCCTTTCGCACGGCGTCCCCGCTTATGTGGGGGACGGATCTCCTCCAGATTTATCCTCCGAAGCATGCCTACAACCCACCACACATGCTACGTTTCTCGCTCTACTCCCAGCTTTACTGGAAGAAGCAGATCAAGCCAATTCTGCAGCCGATAAGCTTGTCTGTTCCTATCAGCTGGCACTCCTTAACCTGGATCGTCCCGGGATCGACCCCTCCTTTAAGCAGCAAGCATCTAATCTGTTAGACTCCTTGGTAGTCACCCGCGACAGATTACGTGTTCTTGTCAGCGAGACCAACAGACGTGTAGGACACCTCAGGGCCGCTAGGAAGATATGGTCAATCATGGACGAATCTCTGAAAGTGTTGCAAGATGCTCAGAGTAAGGTCTGGGAAGCAATGGAAAGGGAAAAGTGGAAACCTCCAAATGAGCCCGGTGCTAAGCCTATGACCCCTGAAACCCCTCGCTCTCGTGCTCTAGATTGCATCGTTTCCTCGTCGGACGTGGTTCAACACCTCGATCCCTTACGCAAGACTCTTTCACACGAGGTTGCGGTACCACTGGCTTCCCTATCATGCTCCCTTGGGACGTCTTTAGACTGCTTCCTTGTCGAAGCATGCCACGGACTCATGAATCACTTAGAAAACGTCAATCGAATGGTGCCGCTGTTAGATGCGATTCGATCCCAGTCTGCGGCTATGTCATCACTTCGAGAGGATGTCAACGAGTTGCAAGTCCAGATTGAGGATCTTGCGATCCGATACGATGCCACGACAGAGCGGGCATTATCGGGTGAATTACCTCTTGGACGCATTTCAGAAGCATCCTCGGAACTACAGACAGAAACAGATTCGCTTTGTGAATTAGTCAAGACCTTCGTCAACAATGTTATCCACCGCGTGCCGTTTGTCGCTCCAAATATTGGCGATCAAGCTTCCGTCACCGTTACGCGCAAAAAGTCACCTTCCGTTGACCTTCAACCCGGTGGTCCTCTGTTACCCGTTGCGTTTGAGCTTCCCTTTTCGCTCACCGGCCTGGACGACGGTGTTCGTGCAGATTCAAACTTCCTTGTCATGAGGCTCTCCGGAGAGCTGGAAAATCTACATAAGAAAGCTGACCGACTCGGGCTCGCTCGTGTGGCAAGAGATATCGACGCTGCAATGTCCTCGGCCGCATGCGACATAGGCGACGTCACTCAGCAATTGGAATCCTTGTGGATATCTGTTACTTCAATACCGCAGACCGGTTCGAAACTGCAAGCTTTACAAGAACTTTCTCGAGCTGTTGAAGGGCACTGCGGGCAACATCGCTCTCGTCTGTCTCGTTCCTTGTCTTTGATCAGAGAATCCATTCGCCATATGGAGCCTACCCCAGTTTCCCGCGACCTACATTTTCACGAGACACTACTATCGTCGCGCCGACGAGGTGTGGATGACTTGGAGATCAAGGTTAGCTCGTGGGGAGATAGAGCAGCCTTGGTTAGGGGGAAAATCTCAGAAGCTCTCTTCCTCGAATCTCAAAGGCTCGAAGCTTTACGTATCCAGCGAGAACAAGAAGCCGAGGAGAGAAGGCAACAAGAAGATCGCGAACGCTTAGAGAGCGTAGCTCTTCGGGATGCGGAGAGGCTCGGTGTAGAACAGTTGGTGCAGGATGAGCATGCTCTTGAGAAGGTCGAAAGGTCACCTCAGGACCCGGCTACCCCTGATGTGACCAACGCACGCCAAGGCCAGGTGGAACTAAGACATCAAGAATCGCATCTCGAAACCCGGACCTGGCTGGAGGAAGAACATAATCAAGGAGCTGAGGGCTACCGTCAGATCGGGGCCAAAGGACTGATCGCAGCGGAGGAAATACCATCAAGAATCATAGGACGTACAGAGGACAGATCTGCCTTTACTCTACCACATGCATCTGGCCGAACAGAAGAAGGTTTGTGTTACTTCGATTGCTATCACTAAGGTAGTGACTTTTGTTTCAGACGTGTTTGGCCTACGAGTAGCTCCTTCCCCTTCTACCAAAGGTCATGAAAAGGACGAGGTGTTTGATAAGATCGTTGCTCTTAGGAAAGCTTTGAGGTCTATCAACATCAATGAGATCGCCAGGCCCAGAGCAACTTCGGTGTTCGCAACTCACCTACCGACCCTGGAAGAGTATGGAAAGATAAACACTCGGTTTTCTACTGTGCATTCCGCAGTCGAAGTCCTGCCCTCAGCTGCCTCGTCGACCGCTGAGTTGGAACTCCAGTCGCTGAAGAGCGAGTTGGATGCTTCCCAGGAACTTCTACAGCGTATTCGTCAGTTAGCAGATCTTGCGGATATAGCTCGTAAATGCGACATGGCCCTGAGCGATCTTCTGGAACACATCGACAGCTATCCAGCAGCTCCCGCAGGACCATTGTCGAGCACGCACGTCTCGGCACCTCGCTTACCCCCTGAGCAACAGCTCAGTGCTAGGATTGGCTTCACTAGGCGAATGTCCGCACAAGTAGCAACGCATTACGAACCGATCAAGGATGATCCCCGTGCTGACGCTGAGTACCAGCGTGTTCAGCAAACCTGGCTAGAACTGGAAGAGATGGCTAACGACAAAATAAGTGGCAAGATATCGCGATCTTCGAGCGTGCTTAGCTCTGGAAGGAATAGCCGCGCATCTGTTTCCGCTGTTAGCTCGTACTCGGGAGCTTGGAGTCGTTCAAACTACCCTAGAGCTACTCACAGTGGAAAATCTAGTAGATACTCGAATCTTTCCGTAACCGGGTCAGGTGGAAGCAAGTTCCTGGCCCCCAATCATCCGTCCACCCGCCGTGTTTTGTCTGGCTCCTCGAATGGTCACCAGCGATCATCAAGCAAACTGTCCATGGCATCACTGGATACCATCCGTTCCGTTTCTGGTCCTATCACATCAACGCCACCAGGTTTCTCGTCATCTGTTCACAGCTCCACTTTTGCATCCCGGCAGCGCACGGCTAGTATGTCTTCTGGTGTTTCAAGCCCCGCCCCGACCGCTTCGTTGGTGGTGAGGCCGCGGGCACAAACTAGGTCCCGTGCATCTCCTACTCCATCAGAAATGTCGTCGAATTCGCGTACAATTCCAACACGGTCCTCCTCATCCATGTCAACTTGGGCCCGCGCACCGAGGCAGTCGTTTCCCGTGGCTAACAGGCTTCAAACACCTCCACGTCGCGCTCAACCAGCCCCTAAAAAAACATATGTTGCTAACCCACAAAATAAGCTCGATGTTGCCGTCGGAGACGTTGTGAACAAACTTCCTGTGAATATCAATGTTGAAGTCGTTGCGGACACCTGGAAGGACCAGAGTGGTAAATATTGGATTGGCGATCAGGAACCCAAATTATGCTTTTGTCGAATTCTTCGATCGCAGACCGTGATGGTTCGTGTTGGGGGTGGGTGGCAGGAATTATCCAAGTATGATACATGCTCCTGAATCCTAATGTGTGCTGATATTGTCTAGATTTATCAGGGATCATTTTGCAGATCAGTTTCGAATATTCCCTCCTGAATCACCCCATTTCGGCTCGCCTCGGTTTGGACCGAGAGAAGAAAAGTGGATCAGCTCTGCGACGTTATTTGAAGCGCCAGAAATCGTTACCTCCCCTCCTCCCCCGCACACCCCTGAACCATCGGGTCCCTTCGTTCCCTCGTTTACCCTTTCTACCCCTGGCGCTCGCAGTCCGCACACAGTGAGATCTTCCTCCTCATCGGGATCACCGTTGGCCCCCTTGCAGTTCATGCGGCGTGCAAACCCAGACGGACCATTAATCCGTCCGGTAACACCTTCAAAACCATCGACCCACCGCTCTCGGCCGAGTATACCAAACACACCCGCACGACACACTTGGAGGCCCTGATAGTTAATTGTTTGCATTCTCAACACTTTTTCGGGACTTGACGGTAACATCAACACCTACTAATTATTGCATTCATGTTGACTTCCTGGGATGAGGACGCTTTACTGGCGATACTGCTACTTACTGCTACCCAATCATCTTCGTACTGTGTACTTTTCATGTCTTTTACATAGATTATCGTTGATACGTCACTACAGCAGCAGGAGTCTGCTGATTTCTATTTTGGGTAAACCCCTGAAATGTCTATTCTCATTGTTGTCTTTGACTTGATCTTACACCACGACGTTCTTCCCCCTTCTATCGCTCAATGGATTCCGATTTAAAGTGCAACCGTCTCAACTGTAGGAAGACCTTGGTTGACAAAGCTGTGGTGGTGCGTAAGAAGCCTTGCTTATCCTTTCGAGTTCGACATTCCCCCAGACGACATGTACGTCAGGATTTTTCGAACAGGAGCAAAGTGAGGTATAACCATGCGGATAGGCTCGCATATATTCTGTTGCAAGTTGATCGGCATAATTTTCATACCACCTCGCAATGATAGCTTCCCAAACAGTAGAATGTGCCAACGAATTGTTTAATATGTCCCGCCTCTGTCCAGGTGACGTTTGTCACTGACCCTCAACGAACCTCTGACGCGTATAGCATGCGAAACTACACTAACCGAACCGTGAGCGAACAAGTTTCTCATTAATCATCTACTCAAAACGTCACCACAGGGATGATGTGGTGGTAATAAGCCGAATCCATCGTTTTTGCAGTCATTGACGAGGGAAAAGGTTTGCTGTTTGCACCCAACGAACGACTACAAAACGGTGCGTGGACATGTATCATCGTATACTCACCTTAATCCCTTCACAAGTCCGTTCTTTCCGGGTTGAGTCCCTCCATTATCATGGAGATTTGCAATCGGTCCGTGCCGCCCTGACCCTTTCGTCTCTGGAGTTCACAATTAGAAAGTGCACTGTCGTTTTGGCAGTATCAGATACATCAAGAAAAGTGCGTCACTCTGGTTTCACTTCATCACATTATATGTATGTTGCCGTGCTACAGCTCATTCCAATATGCTGTTACGCGTAACCTCAACGATAAGAATGCCCAGCTACAGAAACAGTTGGAAAATGTCATAAGAGAAGGTATGCTTCATCTCATCCTGGGACTGTTCACGTCCTCACTCGGAAACCTAGCCAACGGGGAGATTAGTATTCTCGGAAGTAAAGTCGCAGGTAAAGGATCGTACAATTCCAATGTCGTGACATCTTTCTCGTTTGAAAATAGAGTTGGAGAGGGATCTCGAACTGGAGCGCCAGAGGGTTCATGAGCTGCAGGAAACATCGAGAGAAAGAGAGAAGGAGTACCAAAAACTGAAGGTAGATCCGCGGAAAGTCCACGAAATTGAACTTGATGAATGCCACCTAGGCTCAACTCGACAGAGTAAAGAGGAGGGCTCTGCTCGGACCTGATGCCTCCTGCACGACCCAACCTCCCGCGCAGACTTTCAATCGTTCTCACCTTCATGTTGAAACCCAACCAAGACAAACAGTTGGAGAGGTTGATATAGAGGCCGTGGTTGGCGGTATGGAAGCTACCAGGGTACACCCGGGTGATTTTCTCTATGCATCCTGCATATCTGATGAAGCACTAGATGCAACGGACACCACTGGTGAATCGCATTACGAGAGGGAGCATTGGGATACAGCAGCCTGGCCGCGCCGCACTGCAAACTCTCCCGCAATCCACTGCGACCAATCGAGCCGCATCCACGTACCGTCATTCATTGAACCCAGGGGATCGATCTTTTGCAGCCAACTCTGTTTCGGACCAAACGGATAGTGCCCACGAAGTGGAAAATCTAGTCCTCCCGAAGGCAGGCAAAAGACATTCTGGACTACAACTTAGCTCGAGCGGATGGGGAACCGGCTCAGCGAGATCTCTCCCGGCTCAACAGAGGCGTTAGTGAGAGATACTCCGTACCTGGATGCGTTTTCATTCCTTCATTACAGCATTCAACCTTTCAACAAACAGGGGATTCAGACCCGCGAGATAAACTTTATATCATAGCACTTCCAGACCCGGGTATGGATTAAGTTAGACTAGCAACCAAGCTGAAGCAAAGATACATGTATGGGCGCATGGACGGGGGTAGTATAAGATAGTGCGTGGTGTATGGAACGGGTCCAAGTGATCCCATCACTCATACCGGAATGTGCCATTCTTCTCATCTTCGAGGTATTGTCCAATGGCCAGTATATCCTGGCCCGTGTGGCGTAGATAAATAGCGAGTACATTTCTGTCTGCCTTTGGCAGCAGTGCCACAAGCTTGTCAACTTGTCTGTTGAACTCGGCACCTGAAGGATCATGTGACTGTGCACGACCATCGAAAAGCGAGGGCCTGCGAGTCATCGTGCTGGAGCGCTGATGGTTCGTTCCATTTACTGGATTCTGGGGAGTGACAACAATAGTTTGAGATCTCTGCATGCGGTTGGGAGGTGCGCGGGGGCCGCCGGGGACGGACGGCGCGACAGGTAGTAGGTTTGATGTGCGTGGGTTAGACTGCTCGTTCGTGTTCCTGGGCAGGCTTCTAGATAGTGTCTTGGCAGGAGATGGTGGAGTCAACGGCTTCTCCCTCTTGAGACTAGCTCTACGTCCAAGGGAAGCGAAGAAGCTCCCAGGGGACTTTGCGACCGAGGAAGGGGAAACAATCGAACGGCTGGATGAGGTCGACGATGTTGCAATGATTGTAGATGCTCGTGAGGGGCGGGGAGCTGCGGCTAACGCAGGATAAGGGAGAGGAGGTGGGGCATTGGGTGGGCCGGAATCATCAGCACGCGGGGCGAGATCAGTTGCAGAATAAGCATCTGCCCTCCTTGGGAACGTGACGCCTGAATCAGTGGATGATTGAGATATATGTCGTGGCGCAAGGGACGGGGAAGCAACAGACGGAACCCGTGGTCCTCTTGACGAATTCACATTAGAGCGCCTCGTTGATGAGTGAGGATGGAGAGCTATGAGATGAGCCGCATCAGCCAGGCGTCACTAAAAAGAATAATCTGATTCACCTTTGAACTTGGTTTCGGTAATCCAATCGATCAAACCGCATTCATAATTGTACAATTCGTTGATTTTGTGGGCATAACCTACTGACCGTTCCAAGGCAGTCCTTTTCACAGTCACATCTGCAAAGTACATCGCAGGCGGATGGGCAGATTTTATTCTCCGCACTGGGGGTCTCGGCGGTTGTACGAAATGTGTGATTGAAGGCGAGCGTGCTCTGGACGAGCGCTTGCTTCTAGCAGAAGGGTGATTTAGCGACATCAGAGACGGTGTGCGTGGTAGGGACGAAAAACGTTTGATATTAAGCGCATTTTTCAGCAGCTTTGTGTCTAATTGGGGGAGATCGTTCTTCGCTGGAACGGGTGGCACTGCCTCTTCAGAGCGAGCGAGTGTTTTGTCCGGGTTCACCCCACCTCGAGTCACGCTTTCGCCGGATTGTGAAGATGGATCGAGGTCAACGTGAGGCCGTTCTGGACTTTGACTTTGACTGACGCCAGGCCGGAGGTTGTCAGTGCGACGGATCTCTAGGCCTTTTCCACCGTTTCGTCCTTCGTGTCCGCGCGGGGGTTCGACAACAGTTGGTGGTGGCACGTCGCTGGAGCTCATGATCCCCATATCGTCGATTGCAAGACCTATGGAAGCCACTAGATCATCCATTGATTCAAGATGGGGCAACAAGATGGAAATCTCCTCGCGAGGGGAAGTGGGGGTCTCAGAGTCTGACGTGCATAGTCTTGATGGAGGAAACGCGCCTTCTCGAACGTGGTTGGGTCTGTGATCAGGACCGAGGCTCTCGTGAGAGCTAGGCAAAGGTTCACTGAGGCGAGGCTCGATGCAAGGCGACACGACATACCCCGGCGGACTGTCTGTAGGGCCAGTCGTAGAAGGAACGGTTGTAGTCATCTTTTGCGGACTGGTAGGCACGGGTTCTCTCTTATTTGACGATGACGACGACTTGGATTTAAGAGCAGCAGTGACGTGCGGTGGTAGCTGTAGTACTTTCTTTATAGCCTCTAGGTCATCTTTCCTCCGGATGGATTGTCTAAGAGGTCGTGGGGGTGGTGGGACCTTGGGGTCGATGCTAAAGACGGCCTGTGGAGGTGTCGGAAGTGGTCCCGCGGTGGCATGAAGACCGGGTTGATAGTGCAAATACGGAGAAGGAGTCGTAGTAGGTGACGTCAACGCAGTTGATGGGGTGAGCGGACTAGAAGAGTTTGTTCTGGGAGACATGAGATCCAGTGTGCTAGATTGTGGACTTGAGAGGGCCGGACTAGGTAAAGGGGATTGAGGGAAGAGATTGATTACAATGGGGCCAGCAACATGCCCACTTATATGCCCCGACTCGCCTATGCTCGGTGTCCGTACCGGTGTGGAGAGCTCCTTGAGCTCTTTGACGGGGCTGACACCGGGAGCAAGGGCATCTCTTCTCTGGCGACCACGGTTGGCTGAACAGCCCGAGTCAGATACCTCGGAAGTGCCGGGAGACGGCGACCTGGACTGCGGTATCTGGAATACTGGTGGTCTGAGCGAGTCAATGGTTGGCAGAGTATTGGACGGTTGCTGTGGAACCGATGCAGGAAAGCTGGCCGTACCAACGATAGCGACCTCGCGCGAAGATTTACGGGGTGTATGAGTGACACTCTTTGGGAAGACAGTAAGGACATCCGAGGATGATCGTGCGTGATTGGCAGGAAGAGAATGGCTAACAGCAATGGAAGGCTGCAGCTTTGGCACAGGAACGGATCCAGGTGGCGCCAAAGCTGAGCAAGTCTGAGGAGACGCGTCTGGCGGTGCAACCAATGCCAGACCTCTCAACTGGACCTCGAGGCGGGTGCGCAAATTACTCGGTGGACCGCCACCGGAAACGGAGGGCCGAGTTTCATGTCCAGTGCTTTTGCCTGCCAACGGATCGTGAACAGACTTGGCGTCCATCTCCACGACAGCAAGGCGTCTTCTGTCAGTGCTTCCTTGCGAGGGGGTGCTGGTCCGTGGAAGAGCACCGGTCGATGAAAGAGGCGATGTAGCGCGTGGCGGGGCGTCATTGGATTTGGAGGACGAAACAGACCAGCGCTGGCCAGCGTCATCGGACTGGTAGTACAATGACAGGATGGCATCGGCCGTGTCTACGTGTGCGGTTACTCGCTACGTCTACGATAGTGGCGAACAAAACACGCACCAGCTGGACTGGTTGATCTGCCGGTCGCACTCATGGACGAGTATGTACTACAAGTCTACGCAGCCGTCATGCATTGGTCCAATAGACGGGCGCTGTTCATTGTACACAAACGAACTCAACCGCACTGCCTCAGCAAACATCCATCCTACTGACATCACTGATCTCCCACCCGAGTTCCTTCCCCGCCCAAAATGGTCGAACAGTTTCATCGCCAAAGGTCCACGTATCTTCAACTCGGTAACCCGTTGTCTTCTTCAACACGATTCTCCGGGCGTTGGCACTGGCACTGCGCTTATAAAAAGCCCGTCCGTAATTGCTCACAAAGTTCTGGAGCTTGTCCAATGCACCAAATGACTCTAGCAAGTGAGCAACGAGAGGCAATAAGATCGGTGAGGTGTATACGCCTGCGGCACAGGGACGGTAGGGTGACGCCACAGATTTGGATTGTGCTGGGTGCGGGGCAGAATCCGAACCCAGGAAAAACTTGGGATGTCCTAAGAATGACGCACGGAGTCATCCTCCTGAATACGGCCCAGTGCATTCGTACCTACCCTCGAGTATGACATCACGCAATGCCTGACGGTCGCTCGGATACTTGGCCACAGGCTTGCAGTAATTCCAGGATTGACCCGCCCAATCATCGACCGTCAAGGCGAGGTGGTGTGCGGTAATTGTGCAAGCTACTGTTTCCCCGAGTGACTTGACGACCTCGATCGCCGCCCGGGTCGTTGCGTGCTCGAGTACGATGCGTAGCTTAGGGAAAGCTTGATGGAGCTTTATCAGATGAGGAAGGAAATTTTCCTCTGCGTTCAGTACGCACGTATTCTGCTGTCCGTTTAACCGCGAGTGGGGGCAGGTCATGGTCTGCTTACTGATGTCGTATCTGATGGAATTTCACCATGCAGACTCAAGACCAGATCACACTGCTCCATCTCCGCAAACACAGGATAGTAGACTTCGTATGACTCGATTCCGCCATCTGAGTTAGTGGTGACGCCTCTGGGGTACGACTTGACGCCAACAATGCCTGCTTCTTTCGCCTTTTTGACTTCTTGGGGAGTAAGGTCTGGCGAGAGATAGAGGGTCATCAGATAATCGACGCTATTATCGATTTCTTGTAGACGTTTTCTGTATTCTACCGCCTGATCCGTCGTGGTGATTGGCGGCGTAAGGTTGGGCTAGATCGCAGCTGAGGTGGGCTAGAAAGTTCTTGGCGGGGTCGCGCACCATCACATAGGCCAAGTCAAACCCGCCTTGACGAACATGCGGGGTAACCAATCTCGAAAGTTCTCCCTGTCGCAAGTGGACATGAAAATCTGCGGGCGAGTCGACGATCAGCGTCATTAGTGTTCGGTGCAAAGCACGGTCACGTGCTCATATTATCCTTGACGCGTTCAGTTTCCAACTTGTCCACTAACACACACTTGTTACCACCGCTCATGGTTGCAGCTGGCTCAATCACCGTCGTGGGTAGGCATCCGGTTGTAGCTTATCTTCTACTATCCACTGACGTCGACAAGTCCGTGTAAGACCTCCAACACCTTGGGAAGCAGCCCGGCTACCAGAACCTTGCTATGATACCACTATCCGCGGAGATGGCACTCTCGCAACGCCCGCTAAATCTGTATTAACTTCAGCACCACTCCGCGACATCGTCCAGATAGTGGACGATCGCATCCTCACTTTTGATCCCGATGAAAAGGACAAGGCCCGGGCTTTCATCGAGCGGGGTTTTGTGCCCCCTGGAACAAAGCGGTACAAGGACAAGAGGTTCATGTTCGATAAGGTTTTCGATGGAGAGGCGTGTCAGCTGGAGGTGTATGGGACCACTGCGAAGCCGTTGCTTAATGGGCTGCTAGACGGTTACAATGCTACCGTGTTTGCATACGGCGTATGTCATCCAGCATGCTCCAAACATGAACACCGCTGACCGCTCTGCAGGCAACTGGTTGTGGAAAGACCCACACCATTAGCGGGACAGAGGCGGACCCAGGCATAGTATACCTCACGATGGCCGATCTCTTCCAACGCATAGAAGATCGCAGGGACGATTGGAACACGGAGGTGGTTGTTACCTTCCTCGAGATCTATAACGAAGAAATTCGGGATCTTCTTGCCGAAGCTGGCGCTCCTGCTCCGCGCGGTGGTCTCCAGATTCGCGAAGACAGATCCGTCAAAGTCGTTGGCCTTGTCGAGTTACGGCCTACCAGCGCGGAAGAGGTCAAACAAATCGTACTCCAGGGAAACTCGCGCCGCACACAATCACCTACACACGCGAACGAGACTTCATCACGTTCGCACGCTGTGCTCCAAGTACATGTCACACAATCTCCCCGGACTGCCTCATTGACTGAGCAGAGAACCGTGGGCACACTGTCCATAATTGACTTGGCTGGAAGTGAGCGTGCCGCTGCCACGTCCAACATGGGTCAACGAATGGTCGAGGGTGCCAACATCAATAAATCTCTACTTGCGCTGGGTAACTGCATCAACGCTCTCTGCGAGAGCGGTGGTGCCACTCGACATGTCCCATACCGAAATAGCAAGCTTACCCGTCTACTGAAGTTCTCCTTGGGCGGAAATTGTAAGACTGTCATGGTTGTCTGCGTGGCGCCTACCTCTCAACACTTTGACGATACCCACAACACCCTCCTATATGCCGAGCGTGCCACAAAGATCAAGACAAAAGTGATCACCCGCAACGTTGTCAATGTTGATCGACACGTTGGCCGATACGTCGAAGCCATTAATCGCTTGAATATCGAGGTTGCAGAACTCAAAGCCAAACTTGCAGGCAAAATCGGCGCCGAAAGTGATATTGCCAGACGCAGGAGGGCCGATGCCAGTGCCGAAGTTGAACGTGCGAAGCAAGATATGCAGACGCGCATGGAACAAACGCAGGCATCAATTGCCGACGGCGCGTCCTGCGCTGGCAAGATGTCCGCCGCAGAGTGGAAATTATCCGCCATCCGTGCTCGCATCGCTCAGATTGACGCGTTGACGGCTGGCTACTCCCCATCTCCGCCTGCCGATCTGGAAGCCGAGCGGGGACTCTTGCAAGCTCTAGCGGTCTCGGAAGAACAAGCAGTGAAGCCAAGTTCTCCTCTACAGGCACGCCTAGCTCGATCGCAGAATTCGCGAAACATCTTTGAAGCTACCCTTCGCGCGGCCTGTGAGCGTCGCTCTGATCGACTTGAAGACGTCAACATCGAGAACGTCAAGGCGGATGCAAGATGGCGCTCGGCCGTAATGGACCAGGTACGAGCGGAAGCCGAACGTGATGTTTTCAAGGAGTCCTTCCGTTCACAGGCGGGGTTGGTTGTAACCCTTCTTGGTATGCTCGGTCGGTGTACAGTTGTCCTGGCAGAAGCTTCACGAGCCTTGAAAACGGTGATGGAGGAAGGGAAAGATGGGGTTGACGGATCTATGAAAGCCATTGCAACGTCGTTGAGCGCTGCTGCAGGGAAGAACGATGACACACTCGCTGCTCTTATTGGCCAGACCACGGCGATGTACGCTGGCCGTGATGGTGGCATCTCCGTCGATCAGGCAACAAATCATACCACTTTGCAATTATTCACCTGCGTTCCCTCTGGCTCAACTGCAAGGGTCGCCAAACCTTCTAGGCGGTTGTCATACAATTGCATTGCCTCACCACGAAAAGCCCACAAGTCTCCGCGCAAGTCACTACGTTCGAGCATCGGCCAGCCATACCGCCGAGCCTCTGACAAGGAAAAGAAAGTTGTCCATTGGAAGGACGAAGCGGGGAAAGGGGACCTGGATGATGCGGGGACGAAAGGGGACCCGCAGATAGTCTCCATTGTTTCGAGCGACAGCATAGAGAGCATTAATCGCGGCCACTCAATTACGGGCTCGGAAAACGAGTGGGAAGACGAGCGAACAGAAGACAGCTTTAACCTAAGTTTTCTCGCCATTCCTAATTCGGGGTCGGCCTCTTTACCTTCTTCTTCTAGACCGTCCTTGAGCCTCCGATCCGGTTCTTGCAGGCGGCCTAGGTCAAGTCGCCTCGACACCGGGTTCCTCAAAACGAAGGGAGCGACATCGCTTGGATGCCTGCAGGAGGCAGAGGAGAACGGTTCACCGGTCAGGCGAGTACCGCCGCTTTCAGAGAGGAGCATGAATCACTCTGCGAGGAACGACGACGACGCCTCCATTCTTCATATCCCCAAGAGAGGCGACAGCAGCGAGAGTCCCACTCGTCGCCTTCCCTCATCTACTCGTCTTGCTGGAGCTTCTACCAAGGGTACCCGCAGGCGGTCGAACGTTGGTCCAGTACGTAGCGAGAGGGCGCGTCGGAGGTCAAGTATGATCCCCGAGCCATCACCAACCACGGATGAAACTCCCGAGGCTAGCGGTCCCCGACGCGTGGAAATCACCGGCAGGTCGCCTGCAAAACGACCTAGGAGACTTTCGTTGCTGGGAAACACATCAAGGTCCCTAAGGGTCAAGGGACCAAATGTGCTGCCTGCAGCATTGCCAACCATTCCGGGGATGGATCCGAATGGTAGCATCACCATGGACAGGCTCGTTCATTCAAAACCGTCGTGGCGCTGAATCGTGCTTGAACATGATGGTACAATTTCTACTACTCCTGATCAAGGGCAGAGCTCTTGCACTTTTGTCGTCATATTAACCCCATCCTCATGAGTATCGTTCTTGTTTATGTCATGTCCGCTTTCATTCTTGGAGGGAACGCTTTCTTTGCCACAACCTCCATCTTGCACAAACTAACCAATATCTTAGATCTATGCATGTTGTTCTGTATTGTCGTCATTAATGTGCAATCGTTGTTGGAGATGGCGTGCATGTAAATCGATACGACGCCAATGAAATAATTCATAGGCCACGAGAATAATGAATATGAAGGTCGACAAGCGTAAAAGATCAAATGATACGTTTTACCTCGAAGAAAGACTGTAAACATATCAGGAGGAGAATGCAGAAGAGAGAATGAGGTTCACCTTTAGATAATATACCTGCCATGCAACGACTGCGAAGAGAACTACGGCTTGTAGGACCGACCACCATTTGACACGGTCATTAGTAGACTCTGCGGTGTCGCGGTGCCGCCTCTCACGCACGACGATGTACTCCTGTTCATCCTTGACCGCTAGAAGCCCAATTGCAAGCGAGCGGATTTCGCGCTCGACAGGTGCTACGATATCCTCTACCAAGGGGACTATGGTAAGTAAAGAGAATGAGCTAAATCGGGGACCAACCATCTTCAGAGATGTATATGATGCCATGAACATTGAAACTATGGGATGCAATGACACGTCAGGAGGGTATACACTGGAGAGCAGCAGGCATACCTGATTTCCTTGTCTGCCATCGTGCTCATTTGGTTCGAAAAGCAGTATTCGTATCGGCCATCCTTGTCTGCGGTTATCGAGGTGGAGCCAGTACTGTGTTTATTGTGTTTTGTCAATACGCCGCCTTCTGGGTCTGTAAGCTACGAAGGGGATGAGAGAGGCGAGATGGTGGTTGAGAAACCGTACCCAGAAGTCAATGTCAAGGTGACCACCTTCCCCGACTTGGTACGTGACGGTCATCTGGACAGCGAGTTAGAAGACACAAGGATGAGTGAGATGGGATGCACCTGGTCATTTTCATGAAGGTCTTCGAAGAAACATTCTTTTGTAGATGCCGGTATGTGTATCTTGTGTGCGAGAACGAGAGTGGGGACGAGGGCGAGCAGCAAGAGGGCGAATGGTCGGGGTGACATTATACAGGAAACTTCAATTCAAGAGGCTCACTAGATGAACGTGGGGGACCCCGGACACAAGTGAATAACTTTTGATTTGATTGCGATAAATTATTCTCTTCTCCTCCTTCGC
Source organism: Tubosaeta aff. alveolata (assembly GCA_038094535.1). Lineage (NCBI taxonomy): Eukaryota > Fungi > Basidiomycota > Agaricomycetes > Boletales > Boletaceae > Tubosaeta > Tubosaeta aff. alveolata. The sequence goes on from JBBPUG010000023.1 coordinate 85,559, forward strand.
CAACAGATTGCTTGCACTCATTCCACCTTTGCCATGGCAGATTCACATGATCCTCTCGCTCCAAAGGTCAGTTCTTAGCACCATCATTGGTCACCATCGACCAATCGCGCCACTCATCACACGAGAACAACCATCTCACTCTCGTCTGATTATAGCAGGATGAAGAAGCCGATGTTCATTTCGAGCCGGTCATTAGGCTCACAGAGCAAGTAGAAGTAAAGACTCACGAAGAGGATGAAGACGTCTTTTTCAAAATGTAAGCAGGTCTTGATTATGTTTTCGTTGTTGACCTGCCGGCTTCAGGCGCGCGAAGCTCTTTAGGTTTGATACCGCCGGTAATGAGTGGAAAGAACGAGGAACGGGCGATGTTCGTCTACTTCAGCATAAAGAGACGCAGAAGATTCGCTTGGTCATGAGACGTGATAAGACCCTCAAAGTCTGCGCCAACCATGCTAGTGAGTGCTTTGTGTCACGTCTTGTCTACCCACGAATGATGTCTTCAAGTCACCTCTGATATGCACCTTCAACCAAATATCGGCTCTGACAGGAGCTGGGTGTGGAAAGTTGCCGCTGACTATTCAGAATCCCCACCAACCTCTGAGACCCTCGCAATTCGCTTCGCAAACACTGACAGTATGTCGGGCCATTTTTTTTCGCACCTGGCTTTACAATGATGATTACGCAGATGCCAACGATTTCAAGAAAATGTTCGAAGATGCTCAGTCAATCAACGGAGGTGGTACGCTCCTACATGGAGGTGCGGAGGCAAAACCGGACACCAAGGCGGAGGAGAAGGCGGAACAGAAAGGGGAAGAGACGGCGGAGGGCGCTGACAAGATCAAGGAAGGTGGCTCAGACGAAAAGAAAGACGAGTAATCATGGATCTTCAATAGGATCATTTACACTTCTGCAACACCCGTGTAGTCTTCCAGAACGCGCCTTCGCTAGTTCTTGGGCTTGGGTCTTATTTTTCTTCCCGCCTGTTTTTCAGCCCATGTCAACATAGACCACATTTACCTACCACTCTCCAAAATACCAGAAAGATTTGTGGCCTACATATAATACTCAGATCCTACTATGCACCCCATGTGAGTGGAAACCCTCCAAATTACATTGTGGGGAATCAATGGATCAACAAAGAAGCACGCTTGCCGACAATCGCACTTGCTATCGTGATGCCAGTGGCTCCTCATTGGCCCATGCTGCCCAGAAGGCTGGACCGTCCGTGCGTGACCAATACATTGCTGGTTTCTTACCGAGCACAACTTCCTCGTTAATGAGCACGTATCGAACGGTCTAGGAGATGTTAGCATATACCCCATGCGATCAGTCCCAAATCCTACCGATCCCCTTTGCAACACGTTAGATCCAATGGAAAACAGAGTAATAATCTACCAATACTCACGGAACGTCGTACATCGGTTCCAAAAGCAGTGTTTCCTAAGTAATGAGTCAGAACTGAACATGTATCATGCGTGTTTGACTGACCATTACGCCTCTGAGCCCTCTGGCACCGCCTCCCCTCTCAAACGCCTTGCGACATATCTGGTCAAGGGCCGCGCTTGTGAAGCGAATTTCCACACCCGAATAGCCAAACAATGCAGTGTATTGCGAGACTAGTGAGCCACGAACTTCAGTAAGAATTCGCCTTAGGTCCGGAGTTGTCAAAGGGGCAAGGGTAGTGATAGAAGGCAGGCGCGAGATAAATTCAGGAATAAAGCTGTGTATTGTTGAGTGGAGAAACAGTGTGTAAAAGTTAAACCTACCCATATTTGACAAGATCTATAGGCCTCTGCGTCAATAGAGGGGGGAAATTTAGAAAAGGAAACTACCTGAAGGTTCCACCAGATCGAGAATGTTTGGAACCGATTTTCGGTTAGGGGTGAAAAAGGGCACACCCTCGCTTTCGATTTCATCCTCTTTAGGCGATAAAGTAGCGGTAAAGCCAATAGACTTCAAATCATCAGTGAGATATCTGTCACGGCGGTTGGTGCAAACCATTAAACTTACACCCTTTGCAACCCTTCGCTTCACCAAAGTATCTAGACCAACGAACGCCCCACTCAGTATGAACAGAACATTTGTCGTGTCGATATTATACGAGTCGGGTCGTGCTGTACATGATATGATCATTAAGACGGAGACGGGACGAGACACCACTCACGTGGATTGGGGCTCTGCCCCCTCATGCCGGGCCTCGACCGCCCCTCTCCAGCCGCGCTCGGTGGAGCATCAAGTCCAGATTTACCCTGGACAGTAACCACAGAGCCTTCCATCATGCGTAACAAAGCCTGCTGAACCCCCTCCCCGCCGACGTCGCGGGATCCTTCCATACCCATACTGCTTGTTTTGCGAGCAATCTTGTCAACTTCGTCGATATAAACTATGCCGGAGCTGTATTACACGCGTAAGTATCAACCCTGTTCAAATGGTCTGATCTGATAACACCTTGCTCGAACAGGATCCCAGTTGGCTGCTTGTAGCTGTGAAATCGTTCTAATGGCACATTTTCGAGGAGGTACCATACTAACCAGTCGTTGAATCGTCATTTCCACATCTTCTCCTACATCTAATATGAAGTCAGCGGAAGCCAATACTTATAACTCAGGGACTAACATCCCGCCTAGAAAAAGCGTCGTCAGAGCGGCACAAGATACCGTGATACCACGAACTTGTGTAAATGACGTAGCATCGCTAACAGAGAATGGAACGTCGAGGACCCTCGCCAATGTACGTGCCAGAAATGTTTTGCCTGGTCATCAAAATTAGTATAGACCATGATAGACCGCGGTGGCCCTACCCGACCCTGTTGGCCCTCTGTAAAATTAGCTGAGCGATTCTTGCTTCATCGAGGAAAAGATTGCTTCCGTTACATTACCAAGACGTTGCTCTTTTCGAATAAAGGATGTGTAGGGCAAGATCGTAAGGACATGTGGGGTGGAGTGAGACGGTGAGGATGTGGATGTATTTGTGCCGATGTGACACCAAACTGCGCTATTTCTCTCTTAAGACTGTACTTGCGGCATCCGCTGTGTTGTTGAGACATACCATTAGGTACGTTGACCAAGTCTGATTGATCCTCGGTAGCAGCAATGTTTGCACGAACACGATTATAATGATTGAACACTCTACGGTTCATTCGACGTGATTCCAAAATCAAAGCAAGAACACGCACGCGACGGAGAGAACCTTTTTCGCGTTCTCTTGTCCAATAACAAACTCGTCTAGATACTTGACGAGCTGTAGCGCGAACAGTGAGTTGTCGTCCTCGGCCTTTCTACTAGTAAATATGGAACACCTGTTTCGGGGTCGCGAGTGCCGAGTGTACGAGGGGACGATCGTCTGGTTCCCCCGATGGAGTGTACTCGTACGAATGCGCCTGTGTCCGAAGAGGACGTGCAAGAGGACGAAAAGAACGGGCACGCAGAACTAGTTTGCTTGTCAATATCATTGATCAAGACAGGGTGAGAACTTATGAAGTGCTTATTCAACGTAGATCAATAGTTCACTACAACCACCATGACGCGTCACCGTTCATTATCGCCAGAGGAAGGACACCACGACTTGCACTCTGCAGACGACTATGGGAAATCTCTGCCAGCTCGGACCAGCAACCACGACCGGGAGCATTCAAGAAACCGGGAGGCCAAAGATGTGAATGACCATTCGAGACTCAGAAAGGACCGGGCGGGTCACCATGGAGAGGATGACCGAAAGGAAAAAAAGTTAGTTCCCAGATGTCCCCGTTCCAACTGCTCAACTCGGCCCATCGCACTTTAGACGAAAGCGTGAAAAGTCAGAGGAACGCAGACTCAGAAAGGCAGAGAAAAAACGAATACGAGAAGAGGAAGAGGTCCGACGTGTTGCAGAACTTAGCGTCTACAGCGCAACGGACAATCCGTTCCATGATGTCAATCTTGGGCAACAGTTCCACTGGCACAAGAAGACCGAGAAAGAAAGAAAACAAGGACTGTCCTTGGCGGAAGCGCAACGCAGGGATGCTATCCGAAAACAGGAGGCAAAAGAAGAGTTGGAACGGCTGAATAGGAGAAGAGCGGCCAGGGAAGTAGAACAAAAGCTGCGAGAGGAAGAAGAGGTCAAGATGCAGAGGTTAGCTGAATCCGCTCAGATGTCCGAGTGGATAGCGAAGGACGGCGAATTTCAGCTCCAGCAAGAACGTGCTCGTGCGGCAATCCGCATTAAAGAGAAGAGAGCAAAAGCGATTGACTTTTTGGCGCTCAATCTTCGCTATGTTTACCCTGTGAAGGACGAAGAGGAAGTAGATGCAGGCCTTGAAATTGACCTCGATGAACCTTACAATATCTTTGACGTATGTTTGTTTGGTCGATATTACTCACTGAGCTCACCTGAACCACAGAACCTGTCTTCAGATCAAGCGGAAGAACTACACGACGATATCGAGCGTTACCTATCACTTGAGGAGTCTGATATCAATATCGACTTCTGGACTGTACGACACCTTCCTGCATCTTGTTTCTCCGATTAACTGCTCGTCCAGAATATGATGGTCGTTTGCAAGGATCACCTGGATAAAATCAAAGCTGGTCAATTTACCGGTGAAGCTGCTGCCGCCGTGGAGACGGATATAACCTCGCTCCTTTCTGGAAAGAGTTACGAGCACCTTGCTACTCTGCAAAAGCAAATTCAAGCCAAACTCGCTAGCGGGGAACCAATAGATACAGATTATTGGGAAGGTTTGTTAAAGAAGCTACTTGTTTGGAAAGCCAAGGTAGTCTCGATTTGACAGCATTATATTGATCCTTATATACTTCCAGGCGAAGCTCAAGAGCTTGCATGAAGTTGTTGTTCGAAATCGATTGGAGCAGCTCCGGAAACGCCAACGAGATGAAGCATTGCAGGCACAAGAAGAATTGTTGGCAGGCGTCGTTCAGTCGGCTGTTCGGGGTGTCGCGGATAGTCGTGTTATTGTCCCTGCTGGTGCTCAAGACGATGCGGAGGTTGTTGCAGAATTCGTCGAGCCTTATGACCGTTCCATGAGCCCCTCCCTCATTGACATCACCAAGCTCCGGCTTGATGAACGCGAGGTTGACATTGTGAATGAAAGGGACGAAATACAATTGTTGGTAAGTTTTTCGTAACATGGTACTCTTGAAATCACTGATTTTCCTTCTAGTTAGAACAACGTCGTGCAGTTACCGCGTCCCGATACGTCCCAAAGACCACCCAACCTGTTCCCCAGGTAGAAGTGCCCGAAGTCACAAACAGTACCGATCTTGCCTCCGAGGCCTTGTACAGGGCAGAAGCAGAGAGAGAGCTTGACGAGGAAGAGGAATTGTTTAATCTCGAGGAGAACATCGCTCAGCCTTCGTCTTATAACTGGGAGGATAAGTACCGTCCACGCAAGCCGCGATACTTTAATCGCGTGCACACTGGATATGAATGGAACAAATACAATCAGACACACTACGAGTACGTGATTTTGTTTTCACTTGTTCACATTTGCTGATTTCCGTCTGTAGTGTGGATAACCCTCCGCCAAAAGTTGTGCAAGGCTACAAGGTATAATTCTGTTTCTGGGATGACAATCAAGCCCTAATGCGCTGTCCTTAGTTCAATATTTTTTACCCTGACCTGATCGACAAGTCGAAGGCCCCAACCTATAAAATTGTGAAGGAACCCGGCAACGAGGATACAGTCCTTCTGTACTTTAGTGCAGGACCACCCTACGAGGACATTGCGTTTAGAATTGTGAACAGAGAATGGGAATTTTCGCATAAACGGTGGGGTACATGCGATCTACCTTTTATACTGTAATACTTATTTCGTTTAAGTGGTTTTCGAAGCAGCTTTGACAGAGGATGTCTGTCACTCTGGTTCAATTTCCGCCGTAACGTGAGCATCCCTGCCTTTTCAACGAATCAAGCATTCAGTCCTTCCCCAGTTTTATCGCAAATAGCTATCAAATTTTTACAATTGATATGCAATATGTATCACGCCCGTGCCTATTGTAATGTCTTCTTTTTTTCCCCGATTGTGCATCACTTAATGTCGACCGAGACAACCACGAATACGGTTGGAGATGGGGATGGACCACTTGCCTTTTATAGCTGGCCAACGAGTGGTCGAACGAACACGAAGCACATTCCACCTTGCTTTGTTCATCTTGTCAACGGTTTCCACGCTTACCTCTTTCACCACATTATTTATTAATGTCCACATCGACTTGCATTTGGGGATCCACTATCGCTTTGTTTGATGGACCTCTTTACGCCACCGAATGCAAACCAAAGGTCGGAATTTGCGGAGACCTACACAATGTCAAGCGGCTGTTACTTTGAAAAAAAAAGGTATAAAAGGCCTATAAATTTATTCTCTCCCGATATTTTAACCACCCTCTCCCTGCATCTCACGGCTTCTGTTCTTCAGCACTCGTCTAGTACAAAGGATACAGGTTATTTGGATCTTGTTCTCGCGTCTCTAGGGGTGGACCTTAATACTTGCCTTTCGATGCACGCGTCAGACCACACAATCATTGATGCTCCCTGGGACGAGCCATTTACTGTTCTGTCACGTTCCTATTCCACAATTCACGTTGATCGCGTGGCCGCCCTGGACCGCCACGACACGAACGCACGGACGCAGGACCGAAAAGTGCATGTCACTAAGCCTGATGCTGTGGCGACTTCAACCTCCCTTGATTCCAACAGTACTGCTCCAAGTGACTGCGTCCCTGTTGTTGCAGCTAGGAACCCTTCTACCATGGAACTCCGGGCCCAAGACCCTCAGGACGTGAATCAATTCCCCAGTGCCACCCGACCGAAGACCGCTACCTTTCGACCTCGCGACTGGACTGTCCTCGGTACACCGGGTCCGGTCATCCCGGTGGTTCAGTCGAATGCTGTCACCCCTCAAAGCTTCCATGAGGATCTTTCTGAGGGTCGACGGCGAGTTGGCGAGATTCTTGTCCGTTGTGGGGTCATAAATGCCTCAGGGACGTCACAGGTGGAGACGACCTCTATAGCATACGATGGCAGCCACCGCTTCCGACCCATCGACACTCATGTGACTCCTAATATGGTTTCCGATGTTCACACTGGTGAAGACGATGGTGTTCTGATCCCCGCATTGGCCGATTGGACCTCCCAATGGGTGTATAAGCTTGTCATTCAACCTTACCTCCGGGGAAATTTCTATTTCAAGTGCGTCATACCAGTTTCAAGTGCTTCGTATTCAACTTTATATGTGACTTAGGTACCAGAGAATGCCGGGTGATATGCCTGTCTCGGTTTCATCACGGATCCGCCAGATGCTCAGCGACTTGCTGAACCCGGTTCAAGTCGTTGTGTATGCACTGTGGTTCATCAGTACTCTCACGGGCAACGGCGTGCAAGACAATGCACCCTTCTTGTCCGTTCCTATCTTTCGATACCTGCACAATAATGGCACCTTTATCGCCGAAGACTTCATGTTTCGCACTTTTGTCGTTTGTGCTATGATCAGCGACAAAACGATCAATGACGCATCTCTTTCCACGAGAGCCTGGTGGGTCACTCCTAGCAGCACGGCTCGACCACTGCTGACCAATCCCAGGAGCCGCTTGACTCGTGTTCCTCAGGTTATTCTCCATGCCACCGAGAGATACACGTTGAGTTGCCTCAAGTGGAACACAATAATGACTCCGGTCGAGTGGCAAGATACCATTATCTTTCTGCGATCCTGCATCAAGATGAGCTCCGTCTTCGATCCATTCGCTTACGACGAAGTCTCTCCATCTGGTGTAATGGTCCGTTGCCTCGACAAGCTGATTGATATCAGCTACACCGATGAGACTATCCCTCCGCCAGCAGCAGCACCTATGATGGAGATCATTTCTCCGCGACCTGTCCGACACTTCACACACTGGGAGGTATTCGATGCTACAGAATGGTGTCCCGAGGATGATCCAGTAGTCAACCAGAAACCACGAACTATTGGGATCGCCCCTGGTGCTGACAAAAACCGGGGCAGGCACCAGGTTGGGACGACCGCGAAAGATTTACTTGACTCAATTTTGGGATCCAGGAAGCAGGCTATCACTGGCCAACAAAGCTGGTGGTCACTAGTGTATGATCTCGTTACCTAGATGCACCTGTGAGATAGCCAGCACTGCATTTGGACCCTATTTCCAGCTTAGTCATAAGATCGCTTGTGCGTGTACACCTTCTGTCTGAACTCGCACAATCGCCAAGCATAAGAAGATGGCTGACGCAACTAATCTTGCTGAAAAGATGGACGTTGACGAGGCCGCTATCGATGAAGGTCTCTATTCTCGCCAGTTGTGAGCATGTTGATTCTCGCCTATTATTGCTGCGTAATCGCTCGTCTGATCTTGCTTGCACTTCAGATATGTACTTGGCCATGAAGGTAGTGTACTGGTGATCCTTTTGATCAGGCCTCACTGATTTTGCTTTTTAAGCGATGAAGAAGATGGCGGCTTCGAACGTACTCATCGTTGGTCTTCAAGGTTTGGGTGCTGAGATTGGTATGGCCTAAGTCTTCTGCGAGATACTCGTACTGACGAATGTAACACATATACTCAAGCCAAGAACGTATGTTTGGCTGGCGTCAAGTCCGTGACATTGTACGACCCAGAACCCGTTGTTCTCCAAGATCTGAGTACCCAAGTAAGTGCCGTTTTCAGACGATCGATACCCACTACATGGTTGTATTTCAGTACTTTCTTCGTGAGGAGGATATCGGAAAGCCGCGGGCAGCATCCATGCTTCCTCGTATCTCCGAGCTGAACGCCTACGTCCCTGTGCGTAATTTAGGAGGAAAGGCAGGCCAAGAGATAACTGTGGACCTCATCCAACCATTCCAAGTACGTATAGCATGGTTCGCCGTTCTGGTGATCAGTGACGCTGTGTAGGTGGTCGTGCTCTGCAATGCGTCTTACAAGGAACAATTGGAAATCAATGACTGGTCGCATCAACACGGTGTCCACTTTATTGCCGCGGAAACGCGGGGACTTTTCGGGTAAGTCTACTGCGCTAGCTCTCAGAGATCTTTACAAATGACCCGAAGCTCCGTGTTCAACGACTTTGGACCCAAGTTTACTTGCGTAGATCCCACTGGCGAACAACCTTTGACCGGCATGATTGTATCAGTGGAGAAAGTTCAGGGTACCATCTCTTAGTATGTAGACCAAAGCTGATGCATCATCTAGGACGAGGAGGGATTGGTCACTTGTCTTGATGAAGCACGTCATGGTTTGGAGGACGGCGATTTTGTAACCTTTACTGAGATCTGCGGGATGGAAGAGTTGAATGGTTGCAAGCCGCGGAAGGTATCTGTCAAAGGCCCCTACACATTCACTATCGGCGATACTTCTTCCTTTGGTGATTACTTACGTGGTGGAATCTTTAATCAAGTCAAGATGCCCAAGATTCTTGAATTCGTGAGTCTTGATCTCTTTGTTGTGGGACAAAGCAAACATTTATAGCAGAAATCGTTGCGAGAATCGCTGCACACACCCGATCTCTTCATCACTGACTTTGGCAAGTTTGACCGCCCCGCTACGCTTCATGTCGGTTTTCAGGCTCTCTCGGAATACAGAGAGCAGTACAGTCGTCTTCCCCGCGCGCGGAATGCCGAGGATGCGAAGCAATTCGTCTCACTTGCGAAGAAGCTAGATAATAACGCCGACGAAAAGGTTCTCGAGGAGCTTGCATATCAAGCAACAGGCGATATCTCTCCTATCACTGCCGTCATTGGTGGGTTTGTAGCCCAGGAGGTTCTGAAAGCATGTTCTTCCAAGTTTTATCCCATGGTCCAACACTTGTACTTCGATTCGCTTGAATCGTTGCCTTCGGTCCTTCCTACGAAGGACGACTGCCAGCCCATCGGCAGTCGGTATGATGGACAAATAGCGGTTTTCGGAAAATCTTTCCAAGACAAGATCGCAAACCATCGTCAGTTTCTTGTTGGTGCTGGTGCTATTGGATGCGAGATGTTGAAGAACTGGAGCATGATGGGCCTTGCAACTGGTTCTCGTGGGGTGATTCACGTCACGGATTTGGACACTATCGAGAAGAGCAATCTGAACAGACAGTTTCTCTTCCGTCCGAAAGATCTCGGAAAATTCAAGTCTGAAGTCGCTGCTGCTGCTGTTGCAGACATGAACCCCGCGCTTCAAGGCCACATATTGTGCAAACAAGAACCAGTCGGGCAAGCTACAGAGAGTATGTCATCCTAGAATTTTCCATGTGTGCATTCTTAAACGTTACAAGATGTCTTCGACCACGTTTTCTTTTCGTCGCTTGATGGGGTTACCAATGCATTGGACAATGTTGCAGCTCGTAAGATTACATTTATGCAACCATCCGCTTATACTGACGTCAATCTCAGGTCAGTACATGGACCAACGCTGTGTCCTGTATGAAAAGCCTCTGCTAGAATCCGGCACTATGGGAACGAAAGGCAACGTCCAGGTTGTTATCCCCC